>OU696579.1:1687500-1732500 GCA_916048095.2 Sacculina carcini | reverse complement strand
TTTCTATGGGGCTCACTCAATTTTGCTCAGGGAACGCATAGGATAAATCTGGAGATCATGTTTTTTATTTGCAACACATATTTGAATTGATTGCGAATATTAATTATTGCCATTAATCTACTTGGTACAAACGTAAAATTTGCAATTTTCACATGGAAGTTCACAGTGTAATACATTAATTTTAGTTTTTTTATTATAAATAATTTATATATAATTTACAAAATACTCATCATTAATTTTAATTCCAATCGTTGGCGATTTTATCCTGTGTGCAAAAACTACCCCTGTACATCATTATCGCCTAATTAATAATCCTCAATTAACTTATATTCCCTATTATAACAACTATCTCTTTCCCCCACTTTTATGGGGGGCGGGGTTTGTTACGCCGGGGGTGCAGGCCAAATGGACAGACACTCGACAATCTGTTCGCGACAGTATCGACAAACAAACGCGCTTGTTTCGTCTCAAAAATCGCTCAGCCGAAGCCAAAAGGAAGCTGGAAGAGTTGGAGATGAATCTGGCTAGGATTCAGGCAGAATCATCTGGCGAGAGTCGTCGTGAAGTCCTGGCGACTAGCGAGATTTTCGGCGTGTTTGAAGAAGAAGTCAAGGTTTGTGCGTGGGAAGCGAGATACCGTAAATACTCTATTTATCCGACAGGCTATAATAATGCGGCACCCTCAGGTATGGGTTGGAAAATAATCCCGCAGGCTCTAATAATCCGACAGGCTCTAATAATCCGGCAGGCTCTAATAATCCGGCACATTCGTGAAGCTGGAGCTCGTCCTCGCTTGAGATGTGATTGTTGGATTGTATAATAACAAAAGACACGTGGGCGATTACTACACAGAACAATACACTGTGGAGATACGCGTCTTCATTCGTCCCTGTTATCAGTGCACTATTTTTTGTGTTGCAGTTTTTGCGCAATCCTACCGTGCGGATTGACCAAAAAATAATCCGACAATCTAATAATCCGACACCATACTCAGGGGGTCAAAAATAATCCGGCATTTCGGATAAAAAGAGCATTTACGGTTTATATTATGAAAGGTCTTATTAACCTATTGGCCTTCAGAGATGCCTACCTGGTTCCTGTGAGAAATTAAACAAATTACCTGTTTTTACCTGTATTGTATATTTTTCTCGAAAAAAACGTTGCGTTTAATTCCTATGTTAAATTAACTTTAAGCTGTGCAAATTAATATTGAATACAACTAGAAATTTTGTGAGTATGTCGTTTTGTATTTATAATTTTTAAATAGTTTATAAAAATCACTGAGTAAAATGAAATAGAATAATATGTCTCTTTGTTAATCCCTTTGTTAAATTAACTTTAAGCTGTATGAATTAATATTGAATAAAAAATGAAGTTTTTTGATTATGTCGTTTTGTATTTTTATTTTTTATATAGTTATAAAAAACCACCGAGTATGTTCGATTCGCGCAGTTCAACCTTCAACCTTGCCTTTAACCTTAAACCTTTAACCTTCAAAAGTGGAAAACTTCAGCAGTGCCTGAATCGAACACTGGTTCAGAAGTGCGAAGTGTCGAAATGCTGGCTCTCAAAAGTAACTAACTTATTAAATTAATTTCCAAAGGTTTTTTTTATTCACAACACGATTTTGTTTTTGCTAAAAAATGCAAATGGAAAATATATAAGTACAGCAAAAAAGCAAGCTAGAGTTGTATCAGTCAGACTAGCTGGTACTGTTTGGTCCACACGCGTGTGCTAATAATTTCTGCTTACAAAACAAAACAACAAACAACAAAAACAACAAAAACAACAACAACTTTTGTTGTTGTTCATTTGTTGCTTGATATCTCAAAATTTAGCTCAGTATTGTTGCATTACTGAACCAATTACGCTCAAAATATATGCCAGGAAAACAGACACACATAATGGTGTTGTTGCTTTTGCTTGTTGTTTTGTTGTTCTTGTTGTTTGTTGTTGTTTTTGTTTGTTGTTTGTTTGTAGTTGTTGTTGTTGTTTGTTGTTGTTTCTTGTTGTTGTTTGTTTGTTTGTTTTTGTTGTTGTTGTTTGTTGTTGTTTGTTTTTGTTGTTTTTGCTGTTTTTGTTGTTTTTGTTGTTTTTGTTTTTTTCGTTGTTTATGTTGTTTTGTTGTTGTTTGTAGTTGTTGTTGTTGATTGTTGTTGTTTGTTGTTGTTGTTGTTTTTGTTTTGTTGTTGTTTGTTGTTGTTGTTGTTTTGTTTTTGTTGTTTTGTTGTTTGTTGTTGTTTTGTTGTTGTTGTTGTTTTTGTTGTTTTTGCTGTTTTTTGTTTTTTGTTGTTGTTGCTGTTAGTTGTTGTTGTTGTTGTTTGTTGTTGTTGTTGTTGTTTGTTGTTGTTAGTTGTTGTTGTTGTTGTTAGTTGTTGTTGTTGTTGTTTGTAGTTGTTGTTGTTTGTTGTTGTTGTTTGTTGTTTTTGTTGTTTTTGTTTTGTTGTTGTTTGTTGTTGTTGTTGTTTTGTTTTTGTTGTTTTGTTGTTTTGTTGTTTGTTGTTGTTTTGTTGTTGTTGTTGTTTTTGTTGTTTTTGCTGTTTTTTGTTTTTTGTTGTTGTTGTTGTTAGTTGTTGTTGTTGTTGTTGTTGTTTGTTGTTGTTGTTGTTGTTGTTTTTTGTTGTTAGTTGTTGTTGTTGTTGTTAGTTGTTGTTGTTGTTGTTGTTGTTGTTTGTTGTTTGTTGTTTTTGTTTTTTGTTGTTTTTGTTGTTTGTAGTTGTTCTGTTGTTGTTGTTTTTGCTGTTGTTTTTTGTTTCTTGTTGTTTTTGTTGTTTTTGTTGTTGTTGTTGTTTTTGTTGTTTGTTGTTTATTGTTGTTTTTGTTGTTGTTGCTGTTGTTGTTTGTTGGTTGTTGTTGAAGCTCAGAAGTCTTAGTGGCATCTCCCACACATTGATGAGATTAAAATGCATGTTTGTGGAGTGGCAGTAAGAATTGCAGCCAGACCTCATGCAACTCGCATTTCGGTGAATATATCTGACTGTACGTGAGAGGAGTTCTACAGTATGATCACATAGGTGCCAATGTCTTTTCCATTAAACAATTTTGCGTTTTCTTGATGCATCCAAGTCTTAGTCTCGCGATTACTCTCTGCGCTATCCTTCAGGGCAGGATTTAGACATTTGGAGGCCCCTGGACAATCTATGTGTGGAGGCCTACCCTACGCTTGAGGCGGATGGCGAGCGAGGCAAGCCTCACCAGGGGGTGCTGTAATCTCCACCGAGAAATCATCATTACCGGTCCTGCTAGTAATTAATTTTGGTCATCTTAATCACGTTTGCAAAATGGCGTTTTTTTGGGTTCTTTTTTCTGAGGCCTCCTGAAATGTAGAGGTCCCTAAGCATGTGCTTTTTTACCCCCCTCTAGATCCGGTCCTGCTTCCCTTGGTAAATTTTCATTCAGACATGCAGTTACTGATTGCTTTATGGCCCTAAGTGTATAATTATGACTAACTGAATGGTCCACTTTGTATACTTGTGAATTTCGCTCGATTCCAACGCGGCTTTTGCTTGTATATACCAGTATACAGTCGTAATTCGCTATTATACTATGTAAAATATTTACAATTGATAATCGAATAAACTCGACTAGAAGACTATTGGAAATGTGGATTAACGCAGATTTCGAATCACTCATAATAAAAGCATTTTGTATCCGATGATCTTCCGTATATTTCAAAGCAAGGCAAACAAAACCCTAATTCACTTCAGAAGCACTTCGGAAGTGTTTCCCGGAAGTACCTGTGAAGTTTAGTCGAACACACCGTTTTTTAGCGTCGACGCCAAAATAAACGACCAGCCAATATGCTTTGTGTTGTGTACGTGTTGTTTTGTGCTCGCCAAAATAACACTCCAATTGTAAACGTTTATATTTATTATTTTATTTATTTGGGCATTTTTTCGGCCATCTTTGGTTACTTTTTTGTGCTGTAGTTTTTAATTTTCCGTTTGCAATTCTTAGAAAGATTTATTGCAAATAATTAACTTGATTGAAGTGAATTTAGTAGATTATTGAAGTTTAAAATAAACAATTTCAGCAGTCAAATTATATATTTTTGGTTTAATTTATATTTATCCCAAAATATGTGTCCCAAATACTTATTCAATTAATATTTCTCAGTTATTAACATTTTTTCTATTCAACTTGACATTATTTTATTATTTATTTTTTTGTTGTATTAATTATATTTTGTATTGTATGCCTAGTTAGGCAATGTGTCTGGTGTATTTTCTTTTTTGGCGATTGTTGATGTATTTATGTTTAAATATTTACAATCGCTGTTATTTTGGCTTTAAACTCTACGAGACACGCTAACTTCAGCCATTTTCACGGGGGCTTAGATAATGTGAATTATATTTGCCCAGCTCTGAAAATGATTTGATGCAAGGAACGTTAACAAAATATATCCTTCATTCTCACACACACACAGAAAGACAGAAACACATACACTCATACACACATACTCATACACACACACACACATATACACACATACTCATACATACACATACACACATATACACATACACTCATACACACACACAGACACACAGACATACAGACATACACACACATACATATACACAGACACACAGACACACAAACATACACACTCACACATACACATACACATACACATACACACACATACACACACATACACATATACACACATACACACATACACATATACACACATACACACATACACGCATACACAAAAATACACATACACACATACACATACACACATACACATACACACACATACACACTTACATACACACATACACATACACACACATACACTCACATACACTCGTTGGTCTTATGAAAACAAATCCTTCAGCGGTCCATTAGCCAATTGGCTGGGTGTGTTATTGTGCTGACATAGTGGTGGAACCGAGGCGGGTATCGCGTATACTTGGCGAGTACATTGAATACTTGTGCAATGCAATGACACACAACGGGGCTTGCAAAATGCAAGAGATGCCGTGATAAAATGATTTACGGAAAATAGAGAATATTTCTATGATAAATTTATTTTTAATATACATTTTTATATTTATTTATTTATTATTTATTATTAATTATTAATTACTTATTATTTATTATTTAATATTTATTATATGGTACATATGATTTATGATAACATTATGGCTATATATAATCATACTTATTTTTGTGATAACCTTAAGATAACCTTGCATAATTGTCCTTATTTTCATGATAATCTTATGATATTCTTACATAATAATTTTGGTTCTAATTATAACCGTAACGCTCATTGTTATTGTAACATTATTAGAACCCAAGTGGGAAGCTAAAGGTCGGACAGAACAGGACAACTATGTGTGTGTTTTTATCAATTCAAATTCGTTTATTTTCGTTTCTATGGGGACATCCAGATATTAACTTTGATTTAACAACTGAATTTATTGAATTTATCAGCGCTGTTGTGTTGAAAATGAAAATTTGGCTTATTGACAAATTTGGGGAATCAGAGAGAAATGATTTTCGGAACACAATGTTTAAATCTGTGGATCTTAAACTTATTTCTCGCTGATTCCTAACATTTCTTAATGAGCCATCTCATTTTCATTATCCACACAACACAGCGCTGATAAGTTCAGTAAATTCATTTGTTACATCAAAGCAAATGTCATTAGAGGTGATTAGAAACGAAAATATACGAATTTGAATTGATAAAATCACAAACACACATAGTTGTCCTGTTCTGTCCGACCTTTAGCTTCCCACTTGGCAACTCTTCCATTTCCCACCAGCAATGGGCAATTGTGCACCTGTGGGCAATTTCCCACAGAGTTTAAGCGAATTATCTGTGCTTTGCAGATCGCCGAGCAACAAATGGAGGAGTTGGTTAATTGCTTTCCATTAACCAGCGGCAAATCGGAGGAGCCCGTCGAATTTAGGCGCGAGCTGGAAGCATTAGCGGCGCGCTGGCTTGTGTTCAACGACAAAGTGCGCCAAGCCCGAGCCATGATCGATTGTGCAGTTGATTTTTTCACCACCGTCGAACTGGTAGGTCAACTGATAAAACAAGGGACCCGCCCGAGGCTAATTTGGCATTTTCGGCGGTAATGTAGGAATTCTGACTAGCAAGGAAGCATTACGTTACTTGATTTTATTAAGCCTAGGACGTTGGTTGACGCTAAATGTGTTCAAGGATTCAAGAACATTAGATTGAGAAAGTTGGATTGAACGAATTTCTTCCAGTCCCTCGCCTCCTGCAAAGGCAGCACATTACATTACAACGCTAAACCTAACCTAACATAAAATCTATGAAAAATATAGAAACATTTTTGTGCGTTTTTTAAGCGTTTTTAATAAATTAGCATTTTTAATGTTCTTGAATTCTTACACATTTAGCCTAGACATAGTAGGTTTTAATACTGTAATAGGATTAATTAAGTCATTTGAGATATACCAAAGTATACCATTACAATGAACACAAAATATATCCTGTCTTTTTGTGTATTCATGTATGTCAAAATTGACAATATTTTGTTAAAGCATGTAACATGCAGTAATGTCGCATGCATAATGGCTAGCAAGCTGAAAATAGGGTTGGGAACCACTGTAATAATGGGACTTTGGGAGTTGGTAATTGTACCTATGCAATAATAATTGGGACTTTATCAACTGATACTGGGGCCTTATCAATGATAGATACACGTTATCTAGTGGGACATCATGTAATTATATCATAACATTATATAATGACCGCATAATCATTATTAATTATGAATTGAAAATTAACCATTAAAATATTTCATTAAACACCGTCGTATTCAGAAGGTGTATCAAATTGGAATAATATTTTTCACTCATACGAAACAAACATAAATAAATGTATGTATTGTTCTAATTACCATATTAAATTTCATTGATTCTATTCAGCAATATATTTGTATGTGTATGTGTGTATGTGTGTGTATGTGTGTGTGTATACATTGTATCCATGTTTATTAGTGTGTGTCATTATCTGCTTCATTTCTCCCTGCGATAGGAGACCTATTTGTCCATTTTTGTTTTCCTTCGTTTTTCCTTCGAGGTCTCTGTGGTGTAGTGGTAGCACACCCGCCTCACAAGCGAGTGGTCTAGGGTTCGAAGCCCGGCGAAGCAGAATTTCTTTGGGTGAATTCTATAATCCAACAGCCCCTCTCCATCCAGCAGTAAATGATGGTACCAGATATCAGTCATGTGTTGTGACATGCATTCTGGGGAGGTGGCCCTCTCTAATACGTCTTCCGTTCTTGTGGCGCCATAGCGTGGAGAGGGTCGGTTCTGCGGTGGCAGCGAGCTTCACGGGACACACCTGTGTGTGTTCATAAGCTTCGACGTTTTCCCATGTAGCAGCTGCCACTTGAGATATTTAACCTTTAACCTTTTAACCTTCGAGCAATATCCAAGAGGACAGTGAGGATCCAGCAGGACTTGACACCTCCTCTGGATTTCGTTTCCTTGTCTTCCTGAGACTGAAAAAATGGAACTTTTTATCTTTCTTTCGTGTTTGTGTTGTGTTTGTGTTGTGTTTGTGCGTGCGTATCGTGACTAGGCGGAGGATTGGTATCAGAAGGGAGGCAGGATGTTGATCGACATTGCCAAACGATCCACACGAGTTGAACATGTTGAACAAGTGCACCAACTGCGCGCCGACATCCAGGACTTTCTCCAACAAGGTCAACAAGAGCAGGATCAGAGAATTGGGCAGTTGACGTTGCTGGTACCGCATCTTCCCGGTGAGAGAGTTGTGCTAGACTTGTCAGGGACTCACATTCACTGGGAATCTCAGGGGATGTTGAAGGATTGTGATTGTTGGGCTCCTTTCCTCAAGCCAAGGGTCGGCAACATGAATCAAACAAAAGTAACTTAATTAACCTAACTTAACCTAACTTATCTCAAGGTAAGTTCTATTCGTAAGCTCTGATTCTAATCGATGTAATCGTCGGGGCAATGTTCTTGCGTGCGTGAAATTTTGCCAAGACTTTCAAATGCATTCACACTGAGGGTTTCTTGGTGTTCTTCTGAGAGCTACTGAATTATATCTTTGATCTTTAGTACTATTGGTAAACTTGTTAAAATGTACACTGTACACTGATGTACACTAAATGATGTAAATTGATGTACTCCGACGTAACGTGACGTGAAAAGGTACGTGGCCGCAGCGTCGTGTGCTGGCGGTTAGTACGCAGACGGACGACATTCTCACGTCGTTCCGGGTCATCGACCAGGAGTTGGACTCGATGATTGGCCAGATGCTGGACGTCCAACTGCGGCAAGAGGTCAGCTAACATTTGAGGAGTTGTGGAGTTGAAGGTTTCAGTGGTTGAGTAGAGAATAGTTGAGGAATTGACTAATAGAGGAATTGAGGAGTTCGGTGGTAGGAGAGCTCAGTAGGAAGGAGTTGAGAAGTTGAGGAATTGAGGAGTTGACTAGTATAGGAGTTGATGGATTGAGTAGCGAGGAGTTGAGAACAAGTGTGGTTGAGGAGTTGAAAAATTTTGGTAGTCTACGAGCAGTGTGATGTCAAACATCAAGACTTCAAGATCACTGTTTTCAAGTTTCTCAATTTTTACCGTTATGATTATGTCTGATATTCTTGTTTTAAATTTATTGATTCCAATAAAATTTATTGTAGGATATTTTGTGATATTCGCAGTGTGTGGTTGTTTCGGAAAGGGCTACTTGCTAACGGACTGATAGCGTGTGATGACTTGTTTGTGGGGTAACAGTGTTGTTGTGGTAACGGTGGTAACACTGGTTGGGTGATAATGTAACGGTCTGGGGAACTGTTTCTGCAGGACATTGAGGATGTCGAAGAAACGACATCACACGAGCAAGAACATCAACATGATGAAATGGCACAGGCTGGTGTTGCTACCAGTCTGCAATCTTTGCATGCTGGAGAGATGTCCAAGGAAGAAGAAGAACGTCTTTCAGAGAGCACCAGGGATCTATTTGAGCAGATAATCTGTGATAAGGAGGTTGAAGCTCTTGATGGAACCTCGTCTTCGGCAGCCCCAAAGGTCGGCTGCTGTAGTTTTGTGTGTCGATAAAATAATCTCCAAAAATTGTTTTCTATATCAGCCCGTTTTCTGTGCGGCAAAATGTGGCCTCATACGGATTGTAGAGATAAAAAGCAAATTGCGTCAGTGCTTTTTATTATATATTTTTCCGCTCTTCTAAGCGTATACTTTCGTGTAGAAGTTGAGGATTTTTTTTGTCATGGTTTCAATTTAGTATTGTAAATTCAGTTGCGTCTTTTATGACTGTAATCGCACCAATTTTAGCAGGAGTCAAGAGACAAGAATGATATTGTTGTTAAATGATTGGTGACATCTGAAATACCAATATCCCATATCTCGATTTGTTCTGCGATTAATTTATGTCTCGTTGTGTTTGTCTAAGGAAGCATTCGAGAAATTACAACCATTCATCAAACTTTACCGTTTATAAAATAAGCGTATAATTTTATTCTTTTAAAATCATCGTCAATGGTTGTTAGTTATCATATTCTTGATTTTGACCACCAACATGTGATATTCTCCAAGGAAATCCCGGAAGCTGACAAGATTCAAGCAAGCCTCCAGCCTGCGTCCAACATTCAACAACATCAAAGTCTGATGGGATCTAGTGGCTTCGGAACGGCCTCTGAACTCGTGCCCACTCTATCTTTTGAAGAATCAATGGAACCATGCGCTCCGGACTTTAGCCAACCTCTTTGTGGCTTATTGGCCGAGCTAGGATCTTCTGTGCAGCTCTTTGCCATGGTCACCGGCTTTCCCTTGCCGTTGGTCAGTTGGTTCCGCGATGGAGAATGTGTCGACTCTTGTAACGAGTACTTCATCACTCAGAACAATGGCCGATGTACGCTGCGAATCGACCAGCTACTCTGTCGTGATGTGGCCACCTTCAGTTGTGTCGCCTCCAACGTTTCGGGACGCGCAAAAACACAGGCCCAAGTCACTCTCAAAGGTCAGCAATGTGTTTATCAAGTTTCGAAGATCAGCTGTCTTTGACGAACATCAAAAGCTAGTTGTTCTTTTCGTATTCCAAATGTCAGCTATTCGAACTCGTTTGTGAACTAAATTACATCAGTGAACAACCCTTGTCCTATTTTTATTCACTTCATCTCGTTGAATCAATCAATAGTTATAGGAGATTTGACATATTCTAATGTAGATATGATAATCTTAATTACAAAAAACACGTTGAAAACAGTTCTTAGTCAATTTACTATCCACTCGATTTGAGATTTTTGACAAAATTTCAGTCAGTGACAAACTGTCGATTTTCGTCGGCGAATAACACTGTTTTTGTTTGTAAATGTTTGAAGACCACTGGCCCAAGCCATTTCAGTGTGTGTATGTGTGTGTATGTGTGTGTGTGTGTTGGGATTGAAACCAGGGGGCGAGGTTCCATGTATAAGCGACATGCCAGCTAGTCTGCAAGTGGTTCCCGGTGGAACCCTGGTTCTACAATGCAGTGTCAGCGGGTGTCCAGTTCCCCTGGTACACTGGCTGTACAAGGGAACCCCTGTGCAACAGTCAGCTCAAGTGCAGGTACACATACAGCCCGAGGACATTGCAAAATCATTGCAGGATATCAAATATATTGTAGGACTTTCATATATATTGTAGGATATCTAATATATTGTAGGATATCTAATATATTGTAGGATATCTAATATATTGTAGGATATCTAATATATTGTAGGATATGTAATATATTGTAGGATATGTAATATATTGTAGGATATCTAGTATATTGTAGGATATGAAAATATTGTAGGATATCTAATATATTGTAGGATATCTAATATATTGTAGGATATCTAATATATTGTAGGATATCTAATATATTGTAGGATATCTAATATATTGTAGGATATCTAATATATTGCAGGATATGTAATATATTGCAGGATATCTAATATATTGTAGGATATGTAATATATTGTAGGATATCTAATATATTGTAGGATATCTAGTATATTGTAGGATATCTAATATATTGAAGGATATGTAATATATTGTAGGATATCTAATATATTGTAGGATATCTAATATATTGTAGGATATGTAATATATTGTAGGATATCTAATATATTGTAGGATATCTAATATATGGTAGGATATCTAATATATTGTAGGATATCTAATATATTGTAGGATATCTAATATATTGTAGGATATCTAGTGTATTTTATAACATCGTAAATTAATCCACACACGATGAGTTTTAATTGGATGCAAATAATTAGAAAAAATATCAAATTGTAATGTACGGTTCTTAAATCTCAATGTTATTTTGTTGTAAGTTAAATGTATTATCATATTTTTACGCAAAGATGTATCACGTATACGTACTAGTACGAAATTCGTATAGGAATGTCAATTTTCAAATATAAAAGTTTGTATTCGTTTCAAAAACACTTTTGAAGCACAAAAAAGGTACACTTGTACACTATAGGTCTTTCAAATAGAATTAAAACAATAAATTAGGTAATTTAATATCTATTAAGTTAATATCTATTAAATATATATATAATCTATTATCTATTAATATATATGTATATAATCTATTATCTATTAATATATATGTATATAATCTATTATCTATTAATATATATGTATATAATCTATTATCTATTAATATATATGTATATAATCTATTATCTATTAATTTAATATCTATTAATTTATTATCTATATTAAATATCAAAGTTGAAAGTCATTGCCATTGTTTGAATAATGAGTGAAAGTTGTTGTTTTTTGCAATATTTTGTGTTATTTTCTCGGTGCACTTAACAGTTCATTTCTGACGACGGGCAAACACACACTTTACGCATTGCTGAGCTGGGTGCGTCACATTTGGGCCGATATACAATAGTGGCGCACAACCTGCTTGGCAAAGTGGAGAGTTCGTGTCTTGTCTCTACAAAGGTCAGATTCGGTCACCTCCCAGCATCATACTATCCGATTATCTCCTCGGGGACTAAAACCCCACCGCCAAATGTTTCCATCGACTAATAGAGATCAAGGAAAACTATGTTTTTGTAGTGTTTGTTGATATAAACATTAGCGTAAAGCATATTCGCGCATAATACGTTTGTAAATGTGTGTATATATTTGAAAACACAATTTCAGCCCCCCCCCCAAAACTGCACTCTGGATTCGCCTCTGTCACGGGACCAATCGCTTTGCGCATACACTACACTTTCATCCACTCACTGAATTCACAAAAGAAAGTGTTTGTGAGCATTCATTGCAGATGATGAGTTCAACGCTTCAATTTCGCTAGGTTGGGTTAAGTCAGTGGTTCCCAACCTTTTTCAGCTTGTTACCCAATTTAGCATCCCATATTAAGCATGTTAGCCCTTTGTTACTGTACATGTTACTGTAAGCATTCACACACACACACGCACGCGTGCACACACAACTATATATAACACGCCATATGAGCAATACAATATCCACACAATGCAAACAATAAACATAATATGCTAACATTAATCCCAATACAAGGTACCGCAATGTTTTCTTGAATCTCAGAATTCTTAACATTTTCCTGTCACCCCTACATTACCCCCGAACAATTGCTAAATTACCCCCAGGGGGTAATTTAGCCCCAGGTTGGGAACCACTGGGTTGAGTTATAGCTGCTAAGTTAAGCGTCAGTGTTCATTTTGCTTTTGAGATTCTCTTCCTTCTTATCAGCGCAGGATTTAGGCATGTATTTAGGTCCCTGGGCAATCTATGTGTGGAGGCCTACCTTACGTTTGAGGCGAATGGCGAGCGAAGCAAGCCTCACCAGGGGGTGCTGTAATCTCCACCGGAAATCATCATTACCGGTCCTGCCAGTAATTAATTTTTATCATCTTAATCACGCTTACATAATCACCTTTTTTTGGTCCTTTTTTGAGGCCCCTAAAATATGGAGGCCCCTGGGCAGGTGTCTTCTTTGCTCCCCCTCCTAAATCTGCCACTGCCCCTAACTTCCCATCCCTGCTGCGCGGCGAGGATAAGCGAAAAAAATAAGCCACGCGCAAAAGAGGTATTATCCATCATCATAACGCATCATCACTCCATCACTCACCGTCACACTTCGTCATCAGTATGGGTCTGTTTGTGGAATCAATTCAGACGTGGCATATAATTAGCATAGTCGAAGCGAAAAAACCTTTTATTTGATTATTTGATTTTGACAACTATGCAATTCAATATTGATTGAGACAACACATTCAGATCAGAGGCGGCGCTAGGATTATATAAGGGGCTAAGGAAAAAGACGTGGGTCTTGGGACGACATAATGAACTAACTCGAAATATTCATGGTCAAGATTTGTTTGGGGTGAGGTTCAGAATGAAGAGACCTGACATATTTGTGTGGGACTTCATCCTCTCCAAACCCCGTCATTCTTGGTGCCGCCACTGACACAGACACTCACAAGCAAACCAATCCAACAACCAATCAGCGGCGAATTGTTCACGTGGTAAAATATACCTTTCGCATAAGCAGCAAAATTCAGCAGAATTCTAGTCAAATTCACTCTCTTTGAATCATATTTATTTGTGCTGTTGTTAATTATTTAATCATATTTTTATTTATTGTTGGATGTTTCTTATTGAATCATATTTATTGTTCTTTGTTGTTATTTATTACTTATTTATTAATATTTATTCTTATTTATTGTTGGTTGTTATTATTTATTGAGAAACGTGGGCGGAGTGATATTATGGAGTGTTATCGGATGATGGTTTAATATTTATTGTTGTTTATTTATTATTTTATTTCCCACTTTCTGACTCTTTCTAGACTTTTTTCTTTTCGAACTCTCTTTCTCTCTGGATCTTTTGGGCGCTTCCGGTACATGGGGTCACCTTAGGGTGCTAATAGTGCACTTGCACTCTTCCCCCATGCTACTGGATTTGCCTGTAATTAATAATAATAATAATAACACACATGCCCACGCTGACGCAACCATACCCTCTCTAATGCACTCTCACACTCTCGCTCATGTAATTGCTTGTTTCCATGTTGCATGTTCCATGCCATTCAACTAGGGGTGGAATCTTATTGCGATAGGGGATGGCCTGAGTCCTTGCCGACTGGAGACTTGTGGACAGGGCTTGTCACTTGAACGGCCATTGTAGGGTAGCTTCCATCGCGGCTCTAACGAAATCCAAGTAGCTGGCAACCCTGGCGAACGCTGTCGGCATGCTGGTTTGGCAACCGCCGATGTTGACCACGCCGATCAATTTCCATCGCAGATCGCTGCCGACTACCATTAGAGGTCCTCCGGAATCTCCACGACACGCCGTCTGCGACGAACTGGGAGCTGTACAAAGCAGAGCGTGGCTAGGAAACGCCGACTGGGCGACCACACTGCGGCAGTAGGCGCTACTGATGACGTAGCTTCTTGTCTTGAGCAGGGTGTCGCTGTAGGACGGCTGTGCGAGGTCGTAGTAGCCCCAGCCGACCAGTGTGGCCAAACGGCCGGCGAAGTCGTCATGATTGTCCCCCGGCAGACAAACAGGACCAATTCGGCGAGTAATCGGTTGTTGGCTGTCCAGAACGATCAGTCCGATGTCGTACTCGATTGCGTGCCGTCCGTTGCCGCCGCTGGTCTGGTTGTAGAGCGGATGCGGCAAGAGAAGAGCGGCCGAATGTCTGCGAGCTGACGCATCGCTGAATCGGGCAGCGATATCGCGCAGTCCTAGCCAAATGTCGAGCGTAGAAGGTCTTGACATCACCACGTGTAGACAGTGAGCTGCGGTGATCACGTGACGTGACGAAATCAGCGCTCCCCCGCAAAAGAAGCCGCTGATCAGAGAGTCGGGACGGTCAGGATCGATAGCCAGGGGACGGTTGAGCATCAAAGCGGCCATCCATGGCCAGTGATCGTCGTCAGTCGAGCTGCCGTCGATGATGCGGTCGGTGGAGATTTTGAAGCCACATCGGGACGTTCGAATATCTTGATCCACCGCTGACTGGGTTCCGAGCAACTGCTGGTTGTGACGGACGGGATTCAGCGTTCGTGACCACGGGCTGTTTGACTGTCTAGACGGTGTTGGATGGTGATTGTTGATGGCTGATTTCAGGGCACCACTGCCGAGGACGAGTTGAGCAAGAAGGAACGCACTGAGAGTAGGATTCATAGTAATTTGATGAAGTCTTCTTGTTCATTCTTTCATCACCGGCGAGCTGTGCAAATATGAAGCGATTCACAATGAAGGCACATACTCATTGATATGCAAATTTCTTGCAATATCCGTAGTTTTCGCTTGTTAGATTTCACCTGAGTGTTAATCCAAGTGCAACTCTTCCTTCTGTTAATACCAACAGCGATGTTATTGTTAAATTGACGTTTTTAAACCATTTGAAATATCGGTTTTTATCGAAATTATTTTTTTATAAACTAATATCGGTAGTATCATACTCGCAAACATACTGCTTTTGAATCGCTAAAGTGTTCTGCATATAATCTAGTCATTAATGATTTAATGTTTAGTTTGATTGTGTGATTCGAAGTAAATATTCCAGATGCCATTTCGGTCTTATAATGTAATATAAGACTTATTGGGCCTTTTAGTAATGTAATTTCATTCTGTATTTATTCATATTAGCTGTATTTGGCTCCTATCAAACGGCTTAGTCCGGTATACATCTATATTGAATCTTCAAGAGAAAGTGTTGCTTCTTCTTGAAGCTCATCCAGATGATAATTACGAACCAGTCTGATTAGGCTAACTTCATCACAAACCTGATGAATTTGACACTGCCCTGTTTAATACACATTAGAACAAACATAATGTTGTCCTCCCTGTCTTCTAGCATTTAGATTAGTGGTTCTCAACCTATTTTCATTGTTTGCATCCCTATCAAATCAGCAATCACTTCTCACATTTGCCTGGATTCTTAATAGCTATGATGAAAAAGTTAAAAACCCAAAACGACGTAACAACAAGACTATTTATTCAAAGTTCATTTATATAGCTTAAAGTTCCATTGAGAATTAAAATGTTCTCTCAGGAAAAACACAGAACATAGGTAAAATTATATATTTCCTAGATGTTCTCACACAACGATTCTAGCACTCCTTAGCGCAACCAAGCGAACAGCCCTGGCTAAGCACCTCTGATTTTGAAAACCACATTCACTAAGTCACTAAACCAATTTCTCCACTAACCTGAACTTCACATGTAGACAATGATTCTGTGTTTGACTCACGACCACTAAATGACCATCGAGGCAGCCTGATGCACTCAACAGACTCCTGAATGTTATCTGTGCTGTGTTCGTGTATATACTGTGTGCATCGCTGGCTTTTTGGGTCAACTCGGCGCCGGGAAGTTGGCCACAGAAACATGCCCGTATTGCAGTGCAATTTTGAGAGGGAATGAAATAATTTTGGGACGCTGAAAGTCAAATGGTTCCATCAACTCCTCATAACCAAGAGGTTCAATAAAAGAACTCAAGAAAAAGTACTTTTTCTATAGAATTTGTTGATATAACCATTATCGCAAAGGCGTTGCATAATGATGCATATGCATGACTGATCGCCTCCCAAAATTGTACTCTAGATCCTCCACTGACACTAAGGTAGAGATAGGGAACGGAAGGAGTTTATCTGATGTTTTCTTCCGTTCATTGACATCCCAATGAGATTTTCATGATCCTATTTCTAAGAGTTCTTGATATTTTGTCATTAAATAATTTACAATAATCAATGAAATTTCTGCTATGCAAATAAAATGGCATACTTTTGCTCTATTCTGTGCATTACCTAGTAAATATAGCCAACATTCGTGCATATATATGAGGATATATGCGTCTATGAACAGGATATATTCATAATCTCTCCATTTCTCTTACAATGGAGATATTTTCACATACACACACACACACACACACACATACATACATACATAAACACACAGACAGACAGACAGACAGACAGACAGACAGACAGACAGACAGACAGACATATATATCCGTAGTGACCTTCGACGTCATTTGCAATGCTTCTGGAAAGTCTCCTCATGACCAAACATGCACATACACACGGACATACACACGAACATGTACAAACAATTACGCATACACAGACGTACATACGTACACAGTTGTACACTTGCACACAGACATGAAAGTCATACACATACGTGTACACAAGTACATACGTACATACACACGTATATGCGTGTCTGTGTGTATCTGTGTCTGTGTGTATGTGTGTACACAGACACACATACACAGATACACCTATGAACACACACACACCCACTTATACGCACACACACACTTATACGCACACACTTACACACACACACACACATTTACATACACATATATTGCATGGCCAACTTGGTGATGTATTTAATTTACTTTATGTGTGTGTGTGTGTGTGTGTGTGTGTGTGTGTGTGTGTGTGTGTGTGTGTGTGTGTGAGTATGTGTGTGTGTGTATGTGTGTGTGTGTGTGTATTTGTGCTTGCGGGTGTGTGTGTGCATGCTTCAATATTGATTTTCAATATAGATAACCATAAATACACACACACACATACTCATAAACACAATTACATACATACACACACACACACAAACCTCATTTGTTTGTTTGTGAATGTTGTGAGTGTGTGTGTGCGTGTGCGTGTGTGTGTTTTTTGTAATTGAATACGCATGTTCATGTGTGTATGTGTATGTATGTATGTATGTGTGTGTCTCTGTCTGTATGTATGTATGTATGTATGCATATGTGTGTGTATGTGTTTGTGTGTTGAAAAAAGTGTTTTTTGTTGACAAAACGCGCTTTACTTGTGCCGTTGGGTAATTTACCCTCTTTTACCACTGAACCCAATTAGCGTGCCTAATTAGCATATGTTAATTAGCATAGACGGAACATTTCGTTGTCTGAGGAAGATGAGTTGATTGAGAAAATATCTACGCGGCTAGGATATATATTGCCCGGGGTGGTAAATATATTTTTACCCCCGTCGCCCACTATGTATGTTTGTGGGTGACTTAGTCGCAAGAAACTGTGTGACTGTCTTCAACACGATTTTAATAGGGAATTAACAAGTTCATATGTGGATATAGCTGGAAAAATGAACCTATCATAATCTGATCTGAATCTGAATCTGTAGGCATCTGATAGATCACCTCGAAACCTTGAGAAATTCGTAATTCTTTGAACCCTAAACATTTTGCCATAATTTATACACGTTCGGAATCTACGTAAAAAACTGTACATATCGAGCAGCAAAAATTTTTCGAATTCACATTTTGACACGCTTTTAGACCTGATGTAAAACACCCTGTTCGCGCGCTGTATTGGGAAAAAAGTTGTTTTTTCAAATGCATTTCCGGAAAATAAGTTATTGAAATAATCGCAATATAATGAATATTTTCGAAATCCACGCAAAACACCGCATCTATCGCAACTTGACACTAACATTAATTTAAAAATTTACCCACTAATGCACAATATGTTGAGAAAATCTGTTTTTCCTATCATTTTCGTGTTAATTTACGTTTTTCATCAAAGTATTGCACATATTTCTACTTTATCAACATTGATATAATTTATACTATAATGAAGCTTCTTCTTTTGGATAAATAAAACTTTGAAACTTTGGAAAAAAGTGCTTTGGAAAAAAGTGCATTTTTCAAATACATTTCAGGAAGAAGTACTTGTAATAGTGGCAATATAACAAATATTTTCGGAATCTACACGAAAATTTTCACATTTTGTGCGCCAAAGAATAATCGAATTCATATTTGGTTAAATATTTGATCTGGTGTCAAACACCCTACTCTGAATTTTTTGAAAAATAAACTCAAATTTGAAATGCATTTCCGGAAAAAGGTATTGAAATAATCGCAATATAATGCATATTTTCGAAATTTACGCAAAACACTGCATCTATCGCAACTAGACACTAACATTAATTAAAAAATCAACCCACCCTGATGTGTATGCATGTGTGTATGTATGTATGTACGAGATGTGTATATGTATGTATATATGATATATATGTATGTATATGTATATGTGTATGTGTATATGTGTATGTGTATGTGTGTATGTGTATATGTGTATGTGTATATGTGTATGTGTATATGTGTATGTGTATATGTGTATATGTGTATGTGTATATGTGTATGTGTATATGTGTATGTGTATATGTGTATGTGTATATGTGTATGTGTATATGTGTATGTGTATGTGTATGTGTGTGTGTGTGTACTCGTATGTGTATATGTGTATGTGTGTATGTGTGTGTATCTATGTGTATGTATGTATGTGTGTTTATGTATGTGTATGCTTGTGTATGTGTATATGTGTATGTATGTATGTGTGTACATGTGCGTGTGTATGTGTGTACATTTGTGTGTGTATGTGTGTATGTATGTGCATGTATGTATGTGCGTGTATATGTATGTATGTGTATGTGTGTGTATGTGTGCGGTCATTGTTGCCAAATTTCAACATGTGTTGATCGTATCCTTCGCTGCCTTCATTATTTTCACGTTGCCTTCAGAACTTCTGAAGATGAATTCTGAAGATATGCATGATGTCGAGATGGGGGGTGGGGAGGGTAAAGAACGCCAGGGGGGGGGGGGCTGAGACCATCGCAGCTTGGAGATATTACAGCAGAAATATCACAGCAGAAATCAGTGTCAGACACACAGCTAGCCGAGAGCAGAAAAAGTGCGGTCGAAATTTTGGCCGCGTGCCAAGCAAGTTCCAGTTTTGCCGTACGCCTTGCCCACTAGCTAGTCTTAGGTGTGGTGTGTTGAAAACAGCGGTTATGCGCTAAACTCACGAAATCCTCCTGAGAGAGTGTGTGTGTGAGGATTATTGCTGGTTCTCTGTGGTTCTCGAAAAGAAGATCATGGAGCAATGGGAGTGTCAATCGGTTGAAGAAAGTCAGGTAATTCATTAGATTTCATCTTCCTGAGTAAAACCTTCACTTTTCGAACTATATTTATCTCTAAACCTTTTTGGTTAGCTTCCAGTACACATGGGGCCACCGCAGGGTGGTAATAGTGCACTTGCACTCTTCCCCCATGCTACTGAACGTGTCTGTAATTAATAATAAATAATATATATACAATAATTGTATGTTTCAACGACATTAATAATTCTTTAACAATTATCTATTTTCACAGTGTGTGTAAGATTTGTAAGTTCACACTTTTTCACTCCACAGAAAAAACTGAAGCTACAGTGGAACTTAAGCCAAATTATGGGATATTTTGAATCCTGTACAAAGAGGGGTTTAACCTCACTCTCTTGGTACGCCTATGACCACACACACACACACACACACACACACACTCACAAATGCATACACGTCCAATCTTGTGCAGCCGTGTGCAATCTTGTGCATTATTGTGACGTCATGCCAGGCGGGAATTCGTCAGGCAAACTTCTCCCCTGGGCTATTTGCCCGTCTCAACTTTGCAATGCAATGGCAATTATATGCGTCTGCACACAGCTTTAATGACGTTGCAGCCACGTATGTTCGTGTGTGTGTGTGTGTGTTTGTGTTTGTGTTTGTGTGTGTGTGTTTGTGTTTGTGTGTTAGTGTGTATGTGTGTGTTAGTTTGTGTGTGTGTCTGTTTGTGTTTGTGTGTGTTTGTGTGTGTATATGTGTTTGTGTGTGTGTGCTTGTATGTGTGTTTGTATGTGTGTGTGTGTGTCTGCGTGTGTGTATGTGTGTGTGTGCTTTTGTGTGTGTATATATATGCAAATGAGCAGAAAATGTTTCGGAATATATTAAGATGTTGAGCAGAAATGTGTCACGAGTTACGAATTACGAGTTTAATCGTTTCGTCAATGTGATCGTAGGTGAGAACTATCGTAACCTCGACAAATTCATCTCTACGAAATCACAACACCATTTATCATAGTTTCATCTCCCCAAGAGCGACACCATTTCTGCAAAAATGCTCAAATTTGCAATTTTCCTTTGTTAAAACCAATTTAATTTTTTATATGGATTACTAAATAACATAAATCATATACAGAGTAGTATTCAATAGAAAAAACTTCTTGACTTCACTGTTAGCCCACTTAAAATAAGCCACTACATCCGCCCCTGCTGCCAGTTAGTTCGTGTGTGTGTGTGTGTGTTTGTTTGTTTGTGTTTGTGCGTGGGTGGTTTTATGCATGCGTGTTTGGCAAAAACACTTGAGCGGCCAGCCATTTTGGCCGGGTATCATTTGGTGCGCCAAATGCGTATGCGAGCAGAAACGAAGAGCAGAAACGAAACGCTGAAATATTACAGAGCAGAAATGGGTGTCGGGAGCAGAAATGGGTGTCGGGAGCAGAAATGGGAACTGGTAGAGTGTGAGTGTTTATGCGTATACGTATCAGCTACAGATAGAGAGAGAGAGGGGGGGAAACAGCTAGAAGTTGGAGGAGAAAAAGGAAGAGTGTGGGAAATACACGCTTCTTTGCAATATGCAATATGCATGCACAGTGCCATTGACTTGCGACAAATTGCTATATGCCCATACTTGAACACACTAAACATACACACACACACACACACACACACACATACACACACAGACACACACAAAGGTACATGTAAATACATATTTGCGTATTCATTGAAATGACTGCGATATGAGTACATGTGAAGTGTTTGTGGTTGGCTAACTCGGGTGTTATTGTGATGTCTTTGAAATTGAGCAAGACTCGCTTTAAAAATCCAGTTTGATCGGCGGTTGAATTTGCATAGTACTTGAGTGTTTTCAGAGGCAATGCTTGACTTGAAAGTTTTTCTTGCAAATATTATGGCATGATATTATCAGTTCCGTTTCACCCCATTGAAAGTTCTCCAGTGTGTTTTTATTCTCTAATTTTGTTGTTGTTTCTAATGTTGTTGTTGTTGTTGCATTCCGCGTCTCTTCAACATCAATTTGCAATCAAGCAATTCACATTGTTCTTGCTCTAATAAAAAAAACAAAAATAACACTTGTTTGCTCTTATTATTATAATAATTATAATAATAATAAAAATAATATCGAGACGATGGGCAGCACTTATATGGATGCAATTATAATGATTATTGAATGTTGCAAAAAATTATCATAATTTGTCGTTTATGCACTTGTCCTTGACACAGAAGTCAAGCGTTGTGACGATTGTGACGCAAGAACACCTCAGTGAGATGACCACCAGACAGGCCACACTGGTTTCCTCTGAAGCTGGACCAATAGTCTTTGAAGACCACAAGACGGAAGGAGACAAAGACCAGGAAGATGTTGCGAGAGTGACTGAAGTCTCATCCGCCAAGGATCGTGTCGACTCTGTGGCTTCAGCACAGAAAGCACATGCTCCCAAGTTCATCTCGCCAATAGAAGGATCGATTCTCAAGGAGGGCGAGAATTTACTTCTGCAGACGGTGTTCAGTGGTGAGATTCACAAACAATCCACAAGTGTATTTGTCAACAAGATCCTTTCAACAAGGTCTTTTCCAGAATGTCTCCTAGACAGTCTACAAGTCCACAAGTATAGGTCCTTCAAGCAGTTCACAAGTGTGTTGGTAAGGTATCATAAACAGTCCAGAAGTATATTAAGGAGTGTATTCAGAAGTGTATTATGGAATCACAGGCAATCCATAAGTATATTGGCAATATTTCACAGTAAGTTCAAAAATGTATAAGTGGCCATGCATCTATCGATTCCTACCTATTTTCCTAGCTCGAATTGAAATATGAAATGATTTCTGTTCTTTCTGTAGTAACTTTGCCGTGTCGAGTGAAATTTCATGGTAATCAATAGTTCTAGAGATTGTATGTTGGTGATTCTGACATTGATGATAATTTCTGTACAAACATTTATCAGCGGATGACCGCGAAATTCAGACAGATGTTACGAATGTTCAAGAAGAAGCGATCTCCTGTAATCCTACACTGATATGTCACGATTAAGCTACACAGATAGATAGATATTTTTCTGGAAGAGGGCTATGAAGGATTTCAAGGACTCAACCAGTTTTATCCACACTCAATGCCATTTTGTCTCTATGCTCTGCTGGAGATGCGAAACTATCGCCTTTGTTTACTGTTTCCTCTCGTCCACGACGAATCAAGCGCAAATAATCCAGTTTGTACTGCGTTGGCAACACAGAAATATGCGGGTATCACCATTGCTAAAGCGATGGACAACCTAAACATGTGTGTGTGTGTGTGTGTGTGTGTGTGTGTGTGTGTGTGTGTGTGTGTGTGTGTGTTCTCTGTGGTCCTGTAACCCACGAAGGTCGTCCTCATCCCGAAGTTGTCTGGCGTAAGAACGGAGTTGTTCTTGGTGGCGATGAAGGGGATAGAGTGAGCGTTTGGCACAATTACAATCATGCTAGACTGTCTGTTTCTGGAGTGGACGGCTGCAATGCCGGCAGCTACTCCTGTTCGCTGAGCAACGTGGCTGGGAACGCCTCCTGCAGCGCTGATGTCATTGTACGAAGTGAGTGCAAAACCGAAACAACAGAAACATTAACTTGTATTGACATTGGTGCACAAATATTAGCACAGACAAAAGGATTGTTGGGTCTCGCTTGGGTTGTGCTTGGACTCACATGAGTTTAACATACTGAATATACTCGTTTTTCCCAAGCTATCTATATCTTTTGGGCGCTTCCGGTACATGGGGCCACCGCAGGGTGGTAATAGTGCTTGTAATCATCCCATGTCACAGGATTTACCTGTAATTAATAACAATACTGATAATAATAATCATTAATGAGGTAATATTTCGAAATAGGCTGTAAATTGAGTGAGCACAAAGGACACTATTTCACACAAACGCGTTTATCCCCAAGTCTTCAAGCAGTGGCGGCGCTAGGATTTTTCCGATGGGGGGGGGGCTGAGGAAAAAGTTGAGGGGGCTTGGCGAGGCATGAAGAGCTACACTCGAACGCTGACTACATACTATTATAATAAGGGACTGGGGCACACTGATTCAGTCCTCGAACTTTAACAAAAATTACAGGACTTCATTTACAGTGGTAAGAAATTTTAATGTCCATGATTATTATTATTTGGGGGGCTTAGGGGGGTTGCCATGTATTGGGGGGACTGGAGCCCCCCTTGGCTCCGCCACTCTCTTCAAGCATGTTTATCACCTCATTGTACTAGCAATTCAGGAGCTTGTGTCACAGGTGTGTGCAGAGCCGTTGCGAGAAATTATGGGGCCCCCGAAGGCAACACTTGGGGCCCCATGGTGAATATTGGATGCATTTATTAGACATAATCACATAATACGTGAAGCAAAGGGGCCCCTCAACATTCGGGGGCCCCCCCGGCCGGGGGGTACGGGGGGCGGTTGCTACGGCTCTGGGTGTGTGTGTGGCGATTTTTCAACGTCAGTTTTTGTTGCGAATAGGAAGTCGCGAAATATGGACTAATTTGCATCAACATATTTCCAACTTGTCTATGCATACAATACAGTTTGTCGTTCTTCTCACAGTTGTGGCTGCTTCAAAAGGCTAAAATCCGCTTGAGCCTGTCTTGGTGATAATTGCAAATAATTTTACACAAGTTATATGTATGACGATAAGGTTAACGGTTAATGGCCTTAGTGACAGCTGCTACACGGGAAGAAGTCGAAGCTTATGAAACACACAGGTGTGTCCCGTGCAGCTCGCTGTCACCGCAGAACCGACCCCCTCCACGCTATGACGCCACAAGGACGGAAGACGTATTAGAGAGGGCCACCTCCCCAGAATGCATGACACAACACATGACTGATATCTGGAACCATCATTTACTGCTGGGTGGACAGGGGCTGTTGGATTATAGAATTCGCTCAATGAAATTCCCCTCCGCCGGGTTTCGAACCACTGACCTCCCGCTTGTGAGGCGGGTGTGCTACCACTACACCACGGATTCCACGAACGAGAAAAGTAGACAAAAGCAAATCAGAAATTGTATTTTAGCTACTTGTTCTGCAATGATTTGCTATTCATTAGCCAAGATCTCGCGATGTATTCCTGAACTATTTTACGATCTCTTTCCTGAATATTTCGCGATATATTCTCGCGATAAGATAATATGTTTGCTCTTCAAATCTGACAAAATCCGAGGTGTAGCTTACCAACGGCTACATGTCCCTATTGCACAGTCAGCGATGCCACTTCTAAGTGCGCTATGGTACACACTGTAGCTGTTCTGTCGATCCTTTCCATGTACTGTTTCGTGTTCTCGTTTGCTTACTTCCTATTTCTTCTGTCTGTTTTACTTTTTAAATTTCCACTTCCTTCTTTGAGCTGTTTTGTGTGCATTTTCCTCTCCTCTTTCCTACCCCTGTTGTTTCCTACTCTTCTTTCTTGTTTCATCCTCTTCTTTCTTGTTTCCTACCACTCTTTCTTGTTTCCTACTCTTCTTTCTTGTTTCCTACCCTTCTTTCTTGTTTCCTACCCCTCTTTCTTGTTTCCTACCCTTCTTTCTTGTTTCCTACCCCTCTTTCTTGTTTCCCCCTCCTCTTTCTTGTTTCCTACCCTTCTTTGTTGTTTCCTATCCCTCTTTCTTGTTTCCTCCTCCTGTTCCTCTTTGCTCCTTCGTTCTGTTGGACGCCACTGACCTCGGTCAACTTGTTCCCGGCCGCAGAACGTCAGATGCGGCCTGTGTTTGATCATCGTCTGACCTCTCACACCACGCGCATCGCTCATCGAGCCGTGCTGGAAGTTTGTGTCAGTGCTATTCCGGCGGCTTCCGTACGCTGGCTCAAGGACGGACAGCCGATTGTGCAGGATTCTCGTCTGACTGTCGTTCAGGACGGTGGCCGACACTCGCTTATCATCGAACCAGGTGCGTCGGTTTCGTCTCCGCCGAGAATTGAAATATTGTTATTAGTGTCTGTGTTTGGGCTTGTCAACTTTGTTTTCGTATTTGTGAGAGGATGACTTCAGAAAGAGGTTCCAGACGGCCAACATACTTGGCAGGGACGGTTTTTGTTTTGGAATTTAGAATCGCATTATTATTATTATTATTATTAACGTTTATTTGTATAGCGCACATTAATACACTCGCGCCAAAAGAGAAATCTTAGTGCAAAAATATAAACAAATAAGTAAGACACGCCGCTTAGGGAAAACAAACATGCGGACAATACACACACCCACAAGCACACACACTCACACAAACACACACACACACACACGCACACAAACATACTCATGCACACACACCGCCAAATTTAAACATGGCAGTAAGAAAGAGCATAAAAAACAACAAGAAAACTTCTAGTAAATATATCACGCGAGACGGGTACGGTATGACAGCTCAGAGATCAGGATTATCTCATCAGGATTATCTCATTAATGTTTTGATTGTTATACTTTGTTGCATAATTATTTGTATGTATAATGACGTTACTCAGTGATGCGTTTAAGAAAAATCCAAGTGTGAATTGAAAAACGACAGACTATTTGAAGAAAGTATGCAAATTTAGATAGAGAAGGCCAATACTTGTATCACCAACACATAAGGTATTCTTCAAACTATTTTCTAGGAAAATTTCTGAAGAAAGTTTTCAATGTACTTGTTGAATGTTTTTGTTGTCTCGTGAGATTTTCAATATCGTCATCTTTATCGTTTGGTCATTGTGATAACTAAGGCTGTCAAAAAAGTAACCTAAAAATAAGGAAAAAGTAACTTTATTTCCGAGAAAAAGTAACCTAAAAAAGTAACCTTTAGTGACCTTTAGGTGAAAAAGTAACTTTATTAACTTCTGACAGCCCTAGTGATAACAGACTACTTGGTCTGTTCTTCATGGCTTTGGCGTCATATCTGAATTATTTGTGCCACAGTGGATATTTGCGACGGAGGAAGCTACACGGCAGAGGCAACGAATTCGGCGGGACAATCCACCTGTTCGGCCGTTCTCACAGTGCAGACAGACATGGATGAACCTCTGGACCAGGACAATCTCAATGCTCAGCAACAGGTAAGCGTGTGAGAAGAGCAAGAGAGCAATTCTGCTCCTAGCAATGTACCTTTAATAGGCACAGGCGCTGAGTTTTTTTTTAGCTGAACCGAAGGGAACGAGTCAATGAAACGAGAAGTTATTTTTTATATTTCGGGGGAGAAGGATAGGACAGAAGACAGCTGCATTAATCCAAGGGGGGTGCCAACCCTGTTGGATTACCGCTCCCCCCTTGGTGTGGCAGTACAGGGAGGGAAGAAGCAGAGGGTCCGCTTTTAGTCGCCTCTTACGACACGCAGCGGGTACGGCGGCAGTATTCTTATCCCCTGATCGCAGGGTTCATTCCAGAAGTTAAAAAGATTCACGTCAATAAAGAACAGAAAACAACGGAAAATCAGGAAGCACGTTAATGTAAAATGGATTTGGAGCCACTACACTTAATTAGTGCTTATGGTTTAGGACCACAGCCAAGAAGTCTGACATCAAATGAGTTTGTCCAGACACCATGTAGCTCCGGTGAGGACAGCTGGCACAAACCAGCAGCTCACAAGAAAGCCAGTATGCTGGCGAGAATGAAATATATAATTGTGTTTGATCAGCATAATTCTTATTCGTATATTTGTGTACTATAGAGTCTTTTAGTCGAATTAATTTGCGGAAAGGTATGCATACATCGCTACGGCTTGGATAGGCCGAGAGTAGGTCATTGGAATAATGTCCCTTCCAAATAATCATGAATTTAAATCAAATAGAGCACGGTTGAATAAAAGTCAATTGCATTCAATAATACTCCTTTGTAATACAAGTAATTGCAAATATACTAGTATTTTCTAAGAGGGAATTGATTATAACTGTTGTTGGTCGCATACAATTCAAAGACATGTGAAATAACTTCCTTCCCTATTAAATGAGCTGGACTTGCTCTTGCACTGTGGTTGTTGGCATTGAAACCGTATCTTCTCAACACTATTTGAACATAATACAAGGTCACTGGTCTATCGCAAGACACGTTATAATGTGATGGTGTTATTTCTGCCTTTTCTAGCTCAAGCATCCGCCTGCAGTTCAGTTATCGACACGACAGCACAGTGTTTCAGTGGTTGATATGCGCCGGAAACATGCTTCCTCATCGCAAACGGAAGTTGTTTGTGCTCCAAGTAATGTAGTGACCAGCGAGGATCACGCTATAGCGAAGGAGCTGGCGTCACAGAAGTCTACCACTGAGAATGAATTCATTGAAGAAGGTGACATGCAGAAGTCGGAGTCGGGGTTGCATCAGGAAGATGAATCAATAATCAATGAAGTGTCTGAAGTAAGCTTGAAGAGCTCGGAGAGTCAAGCCAGTAAGCAGATCACGGAATCGGCTGGACAGGATGATGTAAGACCAGATGAGTTGAAATTATCGTCGGATAATGTTCCATATACACCCAGTGATTCAACACAGACTAGTGCACCATCCCATGTTCAACCGCTAGTGGAGCAACTACCTATAAGAGCTGAAATCAGAGCAGTGTCTTCAATAACCGAATATGAAGCTGGAGTGATTGGCAGGTTCCGGGAGGTGAACTTCACCAGCGTCGAGCGGAATGCAAACAAAACTCTGCCTGCTTCGCTGAAGGAAAGTACAACATCTCCACAGCTAAACGCGTGCCAGCAAATCAACACCAATAAAACCGTACAAGAGACATTTACCGAACAATGTCAACCCTGTATTGCTGAAGATACGTGCAAAACTCAAGATGAACACCCTCCGGCATCTCTGTCGCCCTCCAACTCACCGGTCCACAGTACAGACGCCAGGTATGTGAAGGACTCAGTGAATGAGTGCTCGGCTGTTCAGCAAGCGGACGTGCTCGACTTTGTGGAGAAGCTGGAGTCACATGTGCCCTGGAAGCCGACACAACGAGTGCATTCAATCAAGGAGAAGATTGAGTCGCAGCTGGAGGCAACTGAAGTGAATGGAGCCGCTGTGGAGAGAAAAGGAGGTGTACGTATTTTGCCAGCCAAAGTGGATAAGCTACCAAAGCTTTCAGGCCATTCAATTTTGAAGCCGTCGCTTCAGGAGAAAACCAGTTCGCTACCCACCGCAATGCCTGTGCACGCGTTTTCAACAACCCCTCCCGCTGTCACCGAACCTTTTCCCCAGCTGGAGCCGTTTCCGTACGTTGCGGATCCACCGAGAGCTGTTTCGGCAGTTCCACGAAGTTCGGCTCCTACGCCGACTCGTTTCGTTCCGGTTCGATTTGCCGAATCGGACTACGAGAGCGACTTGGACGAGCGGTTGCCCACTCGATGGCGACCCGACGGATACGAGTATATTGAACGCCGCCGCATAAGAGCTCACCTACCGAATGATTCCAGACCGCACAACGAAAGACAAGGAGTGCAACCGCCTCCTCCCAGCCACTACGACAATATCCCACCTCATTTACAATGCGCTTCCACAGATCGGCAGCCAGAACTTCAAGCTGTTGACTGTTCCATGAATACGCGCGACACTGGGAGTAAGTATGCTCGGTCCTCGTTAGCTCGCAAATACTACTCCATGTATCGTAAGCCCCTGCGACCAGCGAAGTCATGCGATGAAGCGTCGTCGATAGATTCGTCCAAGAAACGATATCCGTCCGAATACAGTAGTGCAGCGACCTCTCAACATCAGCTGCATCTGAATCAGGTGCAACAACAAAACGTTTGCGGCTCAGAACTGAATATAATTCGACAAAAACAAAATCAGCAGCGAAGTTATCCTAATTTACCTGAACATCGCGCGCTCATTGCGCCCGACCCTAACTCGGGCTGTAGATCGCATGATCTAGTTGATCTCAGTTCTACGACACCTGTTCTCCAAAACATGTCCACTAGTGTCGAGAAGAACTTCGAACGCACCTTTGATGCGAACTTACAACAATGCTCACACATTGGTATACATGAAGGAAGGCTGAGTTCGGGATTTTCGGATGCTCTCAGAGCGTCCGGGAATCAGTCGGGACTTAGCACCACGTCTCGTGCGGACAGCTATCGAGGTTTTAGTCACTCCCCGTTCCAACCTCCCGTTCTTCGCAGCTGGGCCAACCGTCCCAGTCCTGTCAGGCCAGCTGCCAACGCGTCTGGAATTTCTATGCAAAAACAGTGGTCTACGCGTCGATCAGACAAGCTGAGCAAAATTTGGCCACCAAGAACTGGGTCGGAAACACCCAAGGCGCCTATCTGGGTGCAAAAAGATGCAGAGCGATCTTTATCAGCTGTAAGTTTCGTCAGCAATGCAGACGAGAAGGATTGTGGCTTTGAGGGCGACAATGTGACAGCCGGAGGTGGATATGTATCTGACTGTGCAGGATACGTGTCCGAGCCAGAATTGGCTGCTCTGGCTAATTGTCGGCCTTCGCCGTACTTTGCTCAAAAGACGTCTTCACCACCTTTGACTGCCTCTCATCTTCCTCGACCCAGCGAATCTGATTGTCATCAACAGCAGACCTCATCAGAGGGCCGCCGTGAATTTCGCAGAGAACACAACGTTGCCTATCGAGCAATCCCAACGTTCCGACCTGTGCAGCCTCTGTTTTCAACTGGTTCTGCACAGCGGTCGATAGAGCCACTAGGAAATGGGATGTACAGCGAGTACAAAACAGAGACCGAGTCGTACAAGTCCCTCAAACAATCAACTGTGATCAGCTCAGAGGGAAATTTGAGGAAGGAGTCGCACAATGAGCAGGCTTTTCATCACTCAAGCACCTCATACTGTTCTGGACCTGACTCCAGCGCGGCTCATTTGGACGCCAATACTCCTTCAAACCCGTCCACCAACGCCGTTCGCGTTCTTCCGATGTTTCCGAGCCAGCAATCGTTTCCTATCAAACCGAAACCTCCACTGATCCTACGAGCGGCACCTGTACTAAGACAACGTTCACAAACTGATGATGATTCCGGGCACTATACTTACCGCTGCTCAAATATACGCGCTGGATCTCCGCAAAAGATTCATTCTCTCAGTCATCCAACGTCTCAGGATCTTTCCAGCTGCCAAACTTTACCGGCGTTGAGTGTCTGTGAGCGCCAATGCAACCAGTCTCCGAAATGTCCGTTCCAGCCATTGACCGAGATGCAAGCTTCCATCTACGCGGATATCGACAGCTCTTCGACAGGCCAGTCCAAGGGATTGGGCGACAGGCAAATACGTCCGGCTTTCGTTCCGTTCATTAGCGACGAGGACACCGTGCTTATTCGCTCCTCTAGGTGCAGTCGGTTCCCAATGTTCTAATAGAAGTGTGCACCCTTGTAGTGTTGTGCCTCGGTTTTTATTCTCACACATTCAGTGCTTGCTGGAGTGCCTATTAAAACTTACACAACCGCACCGATTCTTCTAATATCTTGGTGCGCGTGTGTTGTAGTGTGCGTTTGCATGTTATAGCAGAATTTCAATTTATTCACCAATCTACTGCAACAGTTAATAGACGGTTTTATATCTCTAACTCTCACAAATACTTGATTACGAATTATTTTTGTTTTTGTGCTGTGTGCACGCGTGTGTGTATTTTACTAACCGAACATTTTGTGGAGGTTTTTTTGAGCATCGTAAATTACAATATTTACTCAAATTTGCATTTTCATTAATTCCACCCTCTGAGCGCTCTATATTGTACGCTTGTCTGTGTGTGTGTGTGTGTGTGTGTGTGTGTGTGTGTTTGGGTCTCGTTGTACTAATTAATACTAATATCATATTAGGACTAATTTTTTAACGGTTAAACATATTTCAACACTACAAATGTATATTTTTTGTTCTCGTTGTAGTTATAATCACAATATTTTATTATACATAATGCTATAATGGTAGATAATAATTCTACATTGTATTTGATTTAAGAACGTTTTTTTTTATTCGAAAAAAAAATTGGTTCAAGTAGTTCGCATTTAAAATTGTTATCACTAACCATCGAGCGATTATATGTTATGTCCTCATATTTATTCAGTACGTCGATGAATTGGCTAGTGTAAATGCCTAAGTTGTTTTGTTTTGTGTTTCAGGCGAATTCTACGAAGGATTGTGCGAGCGAAAAACAACATTGTCAAACGTCCCAGCCATCGTCCAAGACTCTAGGCGAAACTTATCAGTCAAAAACTAACCAACTCGAAAACGCTAACCTTCAATATCATATTTTAACCGATCAAACTTCAGTATTACCAAATATACTAACACCCCATGCTGCCGCTGTAAAAGTCACAAACGGCACGACATTCAGCAGGCCACTTCTGCAACACTGTCACTCACCAACGACTCCCAAGAGTGACGCCGCGGGCGATTGTATGAGCCCACTTGTGCAAGAAGAAGTTCACTCATGCGAAACAGAGATTCTAAGTCAGTGCGAAATCACAAAACGACAAGTCGAAAACCAACGTGTTTTTCGTCTTGAAGATATCCTTTATCGGGATGGCCGAAATGCTGGTAAAACGCTCAGGGCAGAATTGCCTGTCGATTTTAATGGCGAGCAAAAGTTGCCTAGTGCCCAGTGCGATTTCAACGAGACCCAGCGTGGGTTTCGCTTGTTCATTACGCTATCAGACCGCTACGTGAGTCGACTGGAGAGAGCTGCGCTAATTAGGCCCGTGCAAGCTCTACGCAACACTCACTGTCATCTTATGTACGACACTAGTGGGCCAATCACTTCGGATAATGTCAGCCGCACCGAACACACCTCGTCGAATCCAGCGCATGTGCTATGCTCTCAGTCATCCACAAGGACACTTCAGCTCACCAATCAAACTCCCATCTCGGCCAAAGTGCTTCACAAACAGCCTGTCGTTCGTGCAATAACTCCTCGACTTGATGAAGGTGAAAGATCTCAGAGCATCGGTCGAACAGCCCGGAAGATGATGGACGGCGACAGCAAGATCCTTCCGCATGTTCTCCGGAAGAATTCCGCGACTAACTCGAAGGAAATTCTGTCTGATCGCGCTGAGAACACCACTGGGAGTGTAATGGAGGAAGCAGAGAACAGGACCGCAAGAACAGGTGGTCGTTCTGCAAGATGTAGCGGTCGTGGGTCGCGTCTCCCCAGACTATCTCCATCCCGAGGAAATCGACCGTCAGACCATATAGTGTTAGGCAGAAGTGGAAAACCCACTGCTACATCAAACAACAGATCCTCCGTGGAGCCGAGTTCTGGTTCCGGACGTTTCTCCACTCGGACGTCCGACTCGGCGGATCCGGAAGGAGCTTCACCGAGAACCACCCTGGTAATGCACCTGCACACCACTGTTTCTGTCCTGTTTCTGTACTTATTGGTAGTTGTTTTCGCGATTGAATATTGGCTGAATTCAGTATGGACTATCCCACACATACACTAGTGCATTCACAATCATTTAAACCAGGGATTCTTAACCGGGGGTATGTATACCCCTTGGTGGTACGGGGACCAAAAGCGAAAGATATTGGACTTGATTTCTGCGTGCTGGTATAAATTATTAATGGCTTATAAATAATCTAATTATCAACGTTGAGGTTTTCCTAGTAATGCGTATCTAAAGTACAGTTAATTCAAGCGATTGAAATACCCGTGGATCTGGAAGATATACTGGCAAATAATAGGGTTGTTGATAATTATTTGAACAAAGGTTGAGAACGCCTAATTTAAAGCAATGGACATGATTGGCTAAATGACAAAGAAGATCCTGGATTTTATCAATTGTCATGCGATTCTTATTTGGACAAAATTTCACGATGATGAGACATAAAATTTGCATGATTCTATCCATTGCTGATATAAGTACGGAAAGATATTACAATGAAACTGCTATATATACATGGACTTCCTTGACTTCTCTATTCTTTCAACAACATCATTTTCTTGTCTAGATTTCTCGTCGCCCATCGCCTCAGCCAGGGGTTGGTAGCAAGAGGAGTCGATTATCCGAGAGCACTTTGAATCACAAATCGGCTTCCATCGTGCGAAAAAAGGAGACTGTAACAAGCGAACACTCAACCATCTACACCTCAACTGAAAAATGTTAGACCTCAACTATACCTTAACTGAAACATGTTGGTGAAACATTGGTTGATGTTCTTGTATTGGACAACAGAAATTGAGCCGTATACGACACATTGTCAATTAACTTCTGCTTAATGCTTAAGTAGCTGTTTTTTGGTTTACATAAAATCATTGGGTTTTGTGCCGACCTTATATGCTATTTAATTTTTCCCAAATAATTAGCCTAATGTTTCTTTGACATGAATGTTGAATATACCCCAAAAACCGTCCTATCATTGATCATTTCTAGTAGCGAGAATTGTGTTAAATTCCGTGACAATTAAAGTAATATTGTTGTCAAAATGTTTGCATAATAACTAGTACTGCAGTGTACAATATGTGTACTGTGTACATCTGAGTGTGTACTCTGTACACATTTAAGAACACACCAATTCAAATGTTAATGCGTAAAGTGGAGGAAATTGTTGGACTTGGTATTTTACATCGCGTCCTAGTCAAGACTGGTATAAAAACTCATCTTCATCAAATATTGTAATCGCCAAAAACATCTCATAAACATTTTTATTATTTTCATCAAATTTGTTTTTCCAAAACTTTGACTCCAAGTCTGCCACTTTTATTGTTCGCTCAAGAATTGTTTTTCTCAAAAAACTCCTCTTTTCTGTGGTGGCCCAGGCAAGCGTCATGTGACATCCAAGCGTGATGAAGATGTCGAAGGATCCTAGCGTGACCTACATCATCAGGACCAGGAGCAAGAAGTGACAGACGTTTCTTCCAGTCTGACCTCCCGCCTCTCCAGTCTTCGACGTCTTCACGGGGACCTATGTTGAACTTGCTGTCGGGATGTGATTGCTGACTCGAAATTGATGTCGGATGTTGATGGTTGATGTGCTTCCTGAGATGTTAACTTAACGATAAGCTTTGGTCTTCTGGGGTCGGCACTCGATCACGCATGCTTCATCTCGGATCTTCCCAGACACACACACACGCACACACACACACACACAGAGAGAAAGAGATAGAGAGATTTCAAATCTAATGAACGCTTCGGATCGAGTACTGCTATTTCGTTTAGCAAGCTAATTGTTCTTGAGTTCGTTTGTCGTTGCAATTCCTTAATGATGTTTTCCGGTCCTGCTCAGAAGCTCATCTCGTGTTCCTCTTAGAACACCAATCCAACGTTACATCAACAAAAGACATTTGGGTAGAGCAGCCGTCTTGTTCGCGTGAATTTCTCCTAGGGCACTCTCAGTCTGTGGGCAGCAGAACTTATAAGGACTTTGTTGAAATTGAGTGTGTAATTTCCGACGGTAAACTTTTGTGTCCGAAGCGTTGAGGTGTTGTTATATAAGTCTTATCCCAAGTTCGCTCTCATCATAACAAAATACAGCGACAAGAGATGTTTCAATCTAGCGACAAGAGATGAAATGTGGCTAGGAAATTCGGCACCAACTTAATTCTGCTCTCATTTCCGGTGAGCGAGCGCTTGGGAATATGTGTCTCTCTCTATGTGTGTGTGTGTGTTTCGGTTGTGGGGTATGTAGAGGTGGGGTTTTTGCCTCTTCCAATACCCCAGTCGCCACATTCAGTCGATGCAAGCGATATCGCATAAGTGTCAATGTATGCACGACAACCAACGTGTGAATGTGTCCAAGGCAGACCTCATTAACCAAGACCAATCAATATGCGTGCGTGTGTGTATGTGTGTGTGTATGTGTGTGTGCTCGGGTGTTTTCCCTAGTGAAGTCTTGTTGACGGCTTACAATACGGTTTTTGACGATCCCAATGTCGGTTTGTCTAGCGGCCTTTCTGGCCAATCGCACGAATTTCACAGCAGAAATGTGCGCTCATTAAAAAAGCAGAAATTCGCGACACAAGACAAGCAGAAATTTTACTAGGATTCTGTTTATCGAGTCTTAACGCTTCAACGTATAATCTTATGACTATGGCTGAATTAAAAAACTTGTCTGGTTTGTATTGTGTGTATGTGTCAGTGTGTTTGTGTGTGTGTGTGTGTGTGTGTTTAAATTCTCGTTGTTCATTGCTAACCCTCCTATGCGTGGCTGTAATTTGTGTGGCGATGTGTTGATGAGAATGTCTGGATGTTGCACTAACTCGGCAATATGTTGCCACTCGTGAAATGACCGAGTGCTGCAGCCTGCAACGAATGCTATCAAGTGCTATCAATAAAATTGTGAACAAGCGTTTTTGCATGAATACCTTGTAAATTTATGTGTAAATCGCATTTGGATGTATATATATACACATGAGCTTGTTGACATAATCGAGAGGGAGCTAATTTTTTTTGGCAAAAGTGTAATATAAACCATGTGAAAAAAGATAATCATTTATTTACTTTCTACAGACCTTCCACATATTCTCCTCCGTTATTTACACACTTTTGCAGACGTGAAATCCACTTGGAAGAACAATGTGTGAACTCATGAACTGCTATAGTTTATATCTCTGAAATATATATCTGCTATAGTTTATATCTCTAGTTTATATATCGTATGATGTCAGAGAAATAGCACAAATATTAGCTACTTCAGTGATGAAAATTGAATTTAGACAATCCGGACTAAATTAAATGGTGAACACACATATATATATATATATATATATATATATATATATATATATATATATATATATATATATATATATATATATATATATGTGTGTGTTATTGGTGTAGCCAGGCAGTAGATTTTCGCGCTTACAAACGAGATTAAATTCAATTGCAATTTCGCATTTTGCAATCTTTTTCCTGATGGATTCTAAATCACTTGCCAGTTTCTGGTCGCTTTGACTCAAACACTTCAAAAGCGTTTCCTATATTCTGTAACGTTTCGGAGTCTGCTGACTCCATCTTCAGACAATTAATCAAAAACACAATACGCACATGATAACACACAACAAATATAAACAATTGTACAAACAATGTTGGCGATTATTTAAATACCAACGACTAAGTCGCGCCTAGATGCACGCTTCTTTGCAAAATGCGAAATTGCAATTGAATTTAATCTCGCTTGTAAGCGCGAAAATATATATATATACACACAGCACCGTTTACGTCTATAAAAGCACACACACACATACACAAATACACATACATACACACACATACATACACACATACATACACACACATACATACACACATACATACACCCACACCTACATACATATACACACACATACACATACATACACACACACCCACACATAGATACACATATACACATACACACACACAACACACATAACACACATACACACACACACATACACACATACACACAAACATACAAACACATACACAATATATGTATATATATTACACAATATATATATATATATATATATATATATATATAAGCAATTTGTCCCATAGACAGGATGAATTCGTGGGAGTCATAGTGTTTGCGTGTTGGCCAGGTTAATTGGTTGCTACCTGGTCTTCAGGCAAAAACACTGCCCGATGTGTTTGTATGCTTGTGTGTATGTATGTGTGTGTGTGTGTGTGTGTGTGTGTGTGTGTGTGTGTGTGTATGTGTGTGTATGTATGTATGTGTGTATGTGTGTGTATATGTGTGTTATGTGTGTATGTATGTGTGTGTATGTATGTGGGTGTATGTATGTGTGTTTGTGTGTATGTGTGTGTGTGTGTGTATGTGTTATGTGTGTTGTGTGTGTGTATGTGTATATGTGTATCTATGTGTGGGTGTGTGTGTATGTATGTGTATGTGTGTGTATATGTATGTAGGTGTGGGTGTATGTATGTGTGTATGTATGTGTGTGTATGTGTATGTGTGTGTGTGTGTGTGTGTGTGTGTGCTTTTATAGAACGTAAACGGTGCACGCGAATTTGACATGCAAACGTAATGTTTGCCGAGTAGGAATGATCGCAATTAAATACGCTAATATTATTAATAAGTACATATTATCCATCGTTTTCAACTAATTCAATTCCGCCATTTTTACACCATCATAAATGCTGTTTTAGGCCGAGGAAACTTGAAATTTTAATATACAATTTTAAACATTATAATTTCATAATAAACAACAATTATTAATCTAATTATTAGTATTATTACTCAGACTTACTATATATATATATAGACTTGACAATTACTTGGGGGAGAATTGATTAATTTTCTCAATTTCAAATTGTGTCATTCAGTATCATAGTACATTTTTGCCCCCATTGTGTATGTTTATGGGTGACTGAGTCGCAAGAAACCGTGTGACTGTGTTTCAATACGATTGTAATAGGCAATTAACAAGTTCATATGTGGATATAGCTGGAAAAATAAACCTCTCATAATAGTACATGATTCCAGTAATTTAATAGGAGAAGATCTTTATTTCCAATCGATATTGCATTTATTCAATTGTTTTTGAGATTAAAACAGCAAATATTTAATATTCTACATTCAGTATTGTATTTTATAATGCTACTCGAATGTATAATGATAATTCTACGTCTTCATCAGTTCTTGCCCCCCTAAAACATGCCGCCCCGGGGGGCAAACCCCCACGTTGTGCGGCTGCGCCGTCAATGCGATCTACAGGTGCACCTGTGGGAACTTTACCTGTGGAGAGATGAACACACACATACACACACATACACACATACACACAGACAGACAGACAGACAGACAGAAGCAAGTGAGTGTAAGGATGCGTGTGTGTGTGTGTGTATGTCTGTGTGTATGTAGGTGGATGTATATATGGAAGATGGCTTTCAGGATAAAATATGTCTGGAAGACATCACTGACACGACACCACTGACACGGAATCACTGACACGACATCACTGACACGGCATCACTGACACGACACCACTGACACGACATCACTGACACGACATCACTGACACGACACCACTGATACGACATCACTGACACGACATCACTGACACGACATCACTGACACGACATCACTGACACGACACCACTGACACGACATCACTGACACGACACCACTGACACGACACCACTGACACGACATCACTGACACGACATCACTGACACGACATCACTGACACGACATCACTGACACGACATCACTGACACGACATCACTGACACGACATCACTGACACGACATCACTGACACAACATCACTGACACGACATCACTGACACGACATCACTGACACCACACCACTGACACGACATCACTGACACCACACCACTGACACGACACCACTGACACGACATCACTGACATGACACCACTGACACGACATCACTGACACGACATCACTGACACGACACCACTGACACGACATTACTGACACGACATCACTGACACGACATCACTGACACGACATCACTGACACGACATCACTGACACGACACCACTGACACGACATTACTGACACGACATCACTGACACGACACCACTGACACGACACCACTGACACGACACCACTGACACGGCATCACTGACACACGACACCACTGACACGACATCACTGACACGACACCACTGACACGACATCACTGACACGACACCACTGACACGACACCACTGACACGACATCACTGACATGACACCACTGACACGACATCACTGACACGACATCACTGACACGACATCACTGACACGACATCACTGACACAACATCACTGACACGACATCACTGACACGACATCACTGACACGACATCACTGACACCACACCACTGACACGACATCACTGACACCACACCACTGACACGACACCACTGACACGACATCACTGACACGACATCACTGACACGACACCACTGACACGACACCACTGACACGACATCACTGACACGGCATCACTGACACACGACACCACTGACACGCCATCACTGACACACGACACCACTGACACACGACACCACTGACACGACACCACTGACACGACACCACTGACACGACACCACTGACACAACATCACTGACACGACACCACTGACACCTTTGCAAGCCCACATTTACCAAAAACCAGCGATTATCTAATGCACCGTGAAGACATACACACACACACACACACACACACACACACACACACACACACACACACACACACACACACACACACACACACACACACACACACACACACACAAACACACACACCGTACCTTCGTATATATGAGCTCAGGTTGTGTGTCAGTGTTGTACTTGTGCGTATGTGTGGGTGTGTGCATGTGTGTGTAGCGATCAATACATGTGTGTGTGTGTGTGTGTGTGTGTGTGTGCTTGTGTGTGTGTGTGTGTGTGTGTGTGTGTGTGTGTGACCCCGCATCGTCGCTTGCAACGACAGTGTTGATTGAGACCAACATCGTACTTGTAAGGGTCTTCTCCTGTGGTCTGTGTGTCTGTGTGTCTGTGTGTGTGTGTGCGTGAGTGTGTGTGTGTGTGTGGGTTCTTTTAGTGTCGGATTAAGCAGAGTTTTAGCCGTAGGCCAGGTGTATTCGCGTGTCTGTAGCTGAGCAGAACTCGCTGACAGCCATCGAGTTTCTTGGGCGTGGGAATTTGCCAGCTACTCGGGGACTGGAGGGGAACGCTTGGACGGTTAATTGCTCTCACTGCTGCCTGCCCTAAGGGTAAGTGAGGCATCTTCCCTATGCTAATTATATACAGGGTGTGCATATAATTATACATCAGTAATTTGTCGAATTCAAGCCTGAATTCATAATAGCTATGATGTAAAAGATATGTATGTATATAACGATCTAATATCTCTACGTGCACTGTTTAAGAGGATTAAATATATATTGTTTAACAATAACAAATATACAGCATAATTAGAAATATGTTTTCTTACATTTTTCACAGGAGTCTTCGCATTCCTTAGGACCGGGTTTGTACCCCCAGTTAACAGCTGCTGCTTTATACAAAGTAACAACATTTATTACAAAAAATACAGTTGACAAAATATGTTAGGATTACAGGCGGAATGTTCCACGTAAAACAAAGTCCTATATTTATGAGTACAATTTATTGTACTAAGCATTTTTTTGGGTGTGGCTATAAAATAGACATCATTTTATCAGGATGAAATTTCAATGACAAACATTCAATGTCTCGCATAAGATCTATCAGATAGTTTTTAAATGTCCTATTTAGAGTATTTAACAGAAAATTAGATTATTTTCCGCGTGATTATTAAAATATATTCTACCTAAATTTCATATAAAAAATATTCAATACGTTTTCTTTGTATCATTTGTGGATGTTTTTTTGTATAAATTTAATTCCCGCTTGGAAGAATTTTGTTGAAAGAACTGATATAACATTTGAGCATAATCTTTATATGGCTTATATTTTGCTACAAAAGCAATGTATAGATAATGATAATGATTGAAAACATTTTTATTATTAAATTTTTTGTGGCTGTTTTTGTAGTTGAATGGTATAAAAAATAAACGTCAAATTTATGCATATTATAACTAACTCACAAAATTGTGTTTATTTGAAAAAAGTGCACGCCACATATAATTGAGAAAAAAAACTTATATTATGTAGGATAAAGGAAATCCATAAAAATTGGCTTTATTTTCTTGCACGGTCTAAATAAACTTATTTAAACTTTTTGTGTTTTTTCTGGGTTATTTTCATTAAAAATATGAAGCGAAAATATATTGCGTTTAACAAATGTCGAATTTTTGCGTTATGTTTGCGTATGTATGTATGTGTGTGTGTGTGTGTGTGTGCGTGTGCATATATGTGTATGTATATGCGCGTTTGTGTATAAGTGTGTCTGTGTATGTGTGTGTATATATGTGTCTGTGTATCTATGAATATGTGTGTGCATCTGTGTTTGTATGTGCATGTTTGTGTGTGTGTGTGTGTGTATATATTTGTGTACACGTATGTGTATGTTCGTGTGTGTGTGTGTGTGTGTGTGTGTATGTGTATGCCTGTAATTTAACTTATTGATTAGCTACGATTCGTCATTTAGCCTCTACCCTAATGACTATATCGTGTTTGTTTACGAATATGCGTGCGTGTGTGTATGTGTGTATGTATGTGTGTGTGTGTGTTGATTTTTAGCATATTTCCTCACAAGTGTGTACTGCGTGTGTGTGTGTTTGTGTGTGATGTGTATTCATGTGTGTGTGTGTGTTTGTGTGTGTGTGTATTCATGTGTGTGTGTGTGTTTGTGTGTATGCGTGTGTGTGTGCATTTTTTATGCATGTTTTCCCGTTGATTCAGCTAGTTCATTGTCTAAAATCTTTTTCTATAGGCGTGCAATAATGCAATTCTATGTGTGTGTGTGTGTGTGTGTGTGTGGGTGTGTGTGTGTGTGTGTGTTTATAATTTGACTCTTGTGTGTAGGCTGCTTTTGAAGTTGAAGTTTGGCAGTAAAAATTCGCTAATGCACAATAACTCTCAAACTCTCTCCATATCTCTCTCTCTCTTTCTTATCCTCTTTCCTCTACAGAAGCTCAATTTATAACAAAAAAATACATCCACTCTTATACACTGAATGTGACTTTACGTACACACTTAACCCAAGTACAATACCACTGGTACAAGAGCGAATACTATTGCTTTGTGAATATGTGTGTGTTTGTGTGTGTCAGGGTGTGTCAGTGTGTCTGTGTGCGTGTGTGTGTGTGTGTGTTTTTTTACGTTTTGCAAAAAAGCAGTTTGATTGTGTGCGTGTGTTTTTTTGAGAACTGAAATGAAAGCAGAATATTTATAGTTAAGATGATATAAAATTACACGAGGTTAAGAAAAGTTTATTGAGTTTCTATAAAATATAGTAATTTGGTGTATGTTAGCCAAAAAGGTACGAGCATACAAAACGCCTTTTTCATCCGTTACTTTTAAAATGTTGAAAAGTAGATAGATTTTGAATCGAAGGAGAATCCATTTTTGAATTTAGTATTTATTTTTTAGCAATAATTAGATTGCGCTTCAATTTATATTCATTCATCATCTAACCATAACGCAAAACACATCAACCACCATATTAAAAATACCCATTTTTATATATTTCGTAATCACATAATTATATTTGTATTGCATATAGAAAGTTCATTTCCTATGGTAATTGTGTCCGTGTTTCTGTTTTCTTGATTTTTTTGTTTTTTTATTATTAAATTTATATGAAATGACAAGGTACTATCATTCAATTGAGAGTGGCGTTTTGCATTATCAAAACATTCTTGTTTGAATTCTTGAAAAAATGTAGGACTCCGTGGTGCAGTTGTTAGAACACCCGCCTCACAAGCGGGAGGTCCGTGGTTCGTAACCCGGAGAAGCATAATTTCATTGGGTGAATTCTATACTCCAACAGTTCCTGTCCACCCAGCAGTAAGTGATGGTACCAGATATCAGTCATGTGTTGTGTCATGCATTCTGGGGAGGTGGTCCTCTCTGATACGTCTTCCTTTCTTGTGGCGTCATAGCGTGGAGAGGGTCGGTTCTGCGGTGACAGCGAGCTGCACGGGACACACCTGTGTGTGTTCATAAGCTTCCACTTCTTCCCGTGTAGCAGCTGTTACTTGGGCAGCCTTTAACTTTTAACCTTTAAAAATAATATTTATTCCCACCTGTTTGTTGAATCATGTCTTTCTTGTTTACAAAATTAATTGATCTAACCCGCCACTTAATCCCTTATGATATGCTGCCTCTAGACAACCGCAGCTATTAACAATGGACACCGCATCGCCGGGAGATCAGCCAAATCTTCAACAACATCATCCGCAGCAGAATCAGCAGAGTCGTGCCAAGTTGGAGAAGGTTGGCAACTTCATGCGTCAGTTTCGCGATTCGGACAGCCAAGAGTTGAAGAAACTCACCGCCAACCAGTTCATGGATGTCTGGAGTCATTATGATGCTGATGGTCGGTGAAATTTTCTGTTTGTTTGTTCTTTGGTTTTTGTGTTTTTGTTTTTTGTTATACACAAGCAACAAGATACGTATCACTATAACATATTGATACGCGTAAGTACGGAAAAGTCAATAATATAAGGACATCACAAACATACACACACACATACACACATACACACACATACACATACACACGTATCATACACACACAAACATACACACACATGCATTGCAACACATATACGCAATATACATATATGCAATATATTGCAATATATATGCAATATAATGTAATATATATGCAATATAATGCAATATATGCAATATATATGCAATATATATGCAATATATATGCAATATATATGCAATATATATGCAATATATATGCAATATATATGCAATATATATGCAATATATATGCAATATATATGCAACATATATGCAACATATATGCAATATATACGAAATATATTTGAAATATATATGCAATATAATACATATATGCAATATAATACATATATGCAACATAATACATATATGCAATATAATACATATATGCAATATAATACATATATGCAATATAATACATATATGCAATATAATACATATATGCAATATAATACATATATGCAATATGATGCAATATATGCAATGCATGCAATATAAATACATGCAACATATACGCGTATAATACGTATATGCAACACACATACGTATTATGCACACACACACACATACACACATACACACACATACACACATACACACACATACATATATGCTAGAAGTTATTAGCCGAGGATGATGACACCCTCCAGAAAGAAAGGAAGGAAAAGAAAATATTTCTGTTTTTGTATATAATTCGTGTTTTTCCTGAAGAAAAAAATGAAAGGAAACTTGAAAAAAAGCTTCGAGCTGTATGAATGAATATTTAATAGATAACATTTGTTATTACGTCGTTTTGTATTTCTCATTTTTTCCACATCATAGCTTTCATAAATCCAGGACTGACTGACTGATTTGAAAACAGTGCACAAACACTGAACAAATGTTTGAGAACCCCTGATCTAAGATAACCTTACAGTGGCGGCGCCAGGAATTTCCCTGTGAGGGGCTAAGATGGAGCTAAGAATATAATGCTGGCGCATGACGAAACATTAAGAACTACACTAGGAAATCTTCATTATCAGGTTTTTTTTGGGGGGGGGGGGGGCTAAGGATA
>OU696579.1:1682500-1685000 GCA_916048095.2 Sacculina carcini | reverse complement strand
ACATAATAACAATAATCACAGTCCTTCCAGTAGAAAAGTTATTTTACAATATAAATAATTGTAATATTATTATTAATATTTAGTATTATTTATTAAAGGCAAATCCAGTAGCATGGGAAGAGTGCAAGTGCACTATTATCACCCTAAGGTGGCCCCATGTACCGGAAGCTAACCAAATGATTCAGAGAGAAAGAAAGTTAGAAAATATAAAATTCTAGAAAGAGAGTTGGAGAAGAAAATAATAAATAAATAACAATAAATAATAAACCATCATCCGATAACAATCCATAATGTCACTCCGCCCACGTTCCTCAATATATAATAACAATCAACAATAAATATGTGATTCAGTAAATAACAGCCATCAATAAATAAGAATAAATATTAATAAATAATTAATAAATAGCAATCAAGAACAATAAATATGATTCAATAAGAAACAACAGCCAACACTGAATAAAATTATGATTTAACAAATAACAATAATAAATAATAAATATATATGTGATTTATGCAAATTTCTTATAAAATCACGATGTTTTTGATTGGCAGACCGTATCTGATAGTATGTTGATCGAGTTGAAGCAGTGCTTCCTGGAGGCCTACGATGACAACCAGGACGGGAAAATTGAAATTCGCGAGGTCATTGACCCATTCCACTGCGAGCTCAAATTTCGCGCATAATTTCTGCTCAATTCTATCCATCTCTACGTTTCAGTTTTGTTTTTGCAATTGTTTTGTTTTTGCAATTGATTTTCTAAAGTGTTTTTTGATATTTCTTTTTTTTTATTATGAAAACAACATCACATTAACATATTTAATAATATGTTGTTAAGTAGCGTATTTTACACTCTGCGCTAAATCTACATCTGTATGTGTGTCAATGTGTGTGTCAGTGTGTGTCAGTGTGTCGGTGTGTGTGTGTGTATGTGTGTGTGTCAGTGTGTGTGTGTGTGTGTGTGTGTGTGTCAGTTTGTTTGTGTGTGTGTCAGTTTTTGTGTGTCAATGTGTGTGTCAGTGTGTGTATGTGTGTGTTTCAGTGTGTGTGAGTGTCAGTGTGTGTGAGTGTGTGTGTCAGTGTGTGTATGTGTGTGTGTTAGTGTGTGTCAGTGTGTGTCAGTGTGTGTGTGTATATATATGTTTACTTGTGTGTGTGTACATGTGTGTTTATGTGTGTATCTATGTATGTATGTATGTGTGTGTGTGCATCTATGTATGGGTGTATGTGTGTATGTGTGTATCTATGTGTGTATGTATGTGTGTGTGTATGATTGAAATGCAATATGATATTGGTAGATTGTGGGAGATTGTGATTGGATTATGTGAGCTGATAAATTCCCCGCTGCTAATTGATTGATTTTATCCAATCAGTCGAGTGGCTGCCTATATGTATGTGTATGTATGTCTGTGTGTCTGCCTGTGTGTATGTTTATGCGTGCGTGTCCGTGTGTGTGTATGTGTGTGTGAGATTTGAAGGAGGGATTAAATGGAATTGATTTTCAAGCTTACGAAGTTTGCCACGCATTTTTGTGCGGCGAAATTCGCTGATTTAACTTGAAAGGCAATCGTACAAAATGTAGGCTAGAAATAAAGTCGTTTTGGCGAAATTGAAAAATAACAGCCCGATATTTTTTCTACCCACATGTGGTGGTTTTAAATTTATTAACTTGTGGGCAAACGCCAAAAATATGCGAATAAATTTGGTCTAAATATTTAATGCGTAGATTTTTTAAATTCAGTAGTGATGTGCTCAGAAATCAACCAAAATATATTCTGAAAATAATCCTTGATTTTGTTCAATTTTCATGCGGCTGGTTATATTATTTTTTGTGAATTCTTGTGTTTTCTGCTCAACGACAGTTGGCGCAGCTGCTGCCGATGGAGCAGAATTTTCTGCTGCTTTTTCGCTTCGACAATCCGCTCGACTCGAGCGTTGAATTCATGAAGGTCAGCGACGAAACTCAAGAACTATATAAATTCCTACAACACACGCACACATACACACACACACACGTATACAATATAACTTATAAAAACGCTTTGAACGAAAATCAACTGTAATCTTTGCGTACACTTTTTTGGAATTCCCGAATTACAATTTTTTTTCTAATTCTTGTTGATCAGCTGATTGTTGTTTTTGTTGCAGATTTGGCGCCAATATGACAAGGATAATTCCGGCTATATTGAAGCCGACGAGCTGCGGGTGAGAAAATATAAATATTAATTATCGTAAAAGATCTATTTGAGCGGCATGCAGTTCTATTGTTCAAATCTTCTCTCGTAGTATCGTTCAATTAGATGATATCGCTCTATTTTTCCACTAGCTGGTGAGAATTTCGAGAAAATACGGTATATTTTATGAATGAAAAAAAGAACCAGGTAATGTATGAGTATATATTTAACAAAATACACACAAATACAAAGAGTGATTACTTTTAATTAATCACAAATTCACTAATTAAAATCAGTCAGTCATATTTATTGCCAAAAAGAGAAGAAT
>OU696579.1:1675000-1677500 GCA_916048095.2 Sacculina carcini | reverse complement strand
TAAGGGGCGACTTGATTTATATTTTTAGACGTAGAATAGGTATGCAAAAGTTAGATAAGGATAATTGGTATAATTGTACAGTTTGGGATAATTCAGGCAAGAAGGGTAATGGAAAAAAACTGAAAATGACTAGATGTTTGAGAGATATTAAGAAGTATAGTTTCCCATATAGGTGTGTTGATGTCTGGAATCAGTTAGGGGAGAATATTGTAGGAGCTAATAGCGTAGGAGCATTTAAAGAAAGACTGGATAGTGTGAAATACTGGGAATTTCAAGGAAGATAAGTTAGAGGGTGGGCTGGAGACAGGACAGTACGAGCATAGCTCATCTCCTGTGCTAAACAAATAGCTGAGTAAATAGGTGAGTACACTGACACACACACACTGACACACACACAAACACACACTGACACACACAAACACTTACTAACACACACTAACACACACTGACACACACACATACACTGACACACATGTATATACACACAGACACACACATAGACACACGTCAAAATATCAAATTTTAAAAAACCAAACCTACTGTATAAGTTGTGAAATTTCCCTCTAAGTGTATTTGTGTTGTATTCTGTACTTGACTGTAATATTTTTTATATAATTTATTTGGTATTTTAGTGTGCATTTTTTTACACTAATGTCTATGTTTGTATCTGTTTTTGTGCTTTATTTGTTTTATTTTTATTTCTATGTTTTGTTCTCAGGGGGCGTCCAAGTTGTCTCGAGAGGATATTGAGCGCGTATTCGCTCTCTATGATAGAGTAAGTGCTGGTAATATCATTGCCTTTTTCTGACTAGCATAAAATCAAACTGACTTCTTTTCCATTTGTGCCGAATTTTTTTTATTCGGTTTTCCTCTATCGCTTTCAAGCCAGCCATAGCCATTTTGTACAAATCCTGCTGATTCAAGTAAATTTTTGTTGAAATACATTCATATTTTAAATGTTGTTTTTATAAATGTCCTAAATATTATTATTAATAATGCTATTTGGAAAATTTCAGCGAATAATACCAATATTTACTATGTTTATTTGAATATATTTGTATTTACATTGTTGCATGGTTTATTGATCGAAGTTGCAAATTGAAAGAGTGATTTCAGCTTCGTAGCGAATTCGCCTAGAATGCGTGCTTCACAGCAACCATTTATTATTCCCTAGTAATTGATAAATATATGTATATGTCAGTGGCGGTGCTAAGGGCCGGGGGTATAGAGGGGCTGAATTAACCCCCCAAAAATATACCACGCCCCCTCCCCGGAGACCTCCCGAAAATCCTGACCATGAAAATTTCCAGTGTAGTTCCTCATGTTTCGTCAAGCTTTCGCTTTTTTTCCTTAGCCCCCGAGCGGAAAATCCTGGCGCCGCCACTGATATATATGGTTGGTGTGGTTTGAATATTCACTGACGCCATTGACTCGCAGGATAACAGTGGAATCATTGAGGATGACGAGCTGACTGGATTTCTCAAAGATCTCCTGGAACTCGTCAAAAAGGTGGGTGTCCACTGAGCCACAAAGTTATGAATGCACTATAAACACTAGTGGACTATCGGTACTAGTGTACTATTCGTACTAGTGGACTATTGGTACTGGTGGACTATTGGTACTAGTGGACTATTGGTACTAGTGGACTATTGATACTAGTGGAGTATTGGTACTTGTGAACTATTGGTACTAGTGGACTATTGGTACTAGTGGACTATTGGTACTAGTGGACTATTGGTACTAGTGGACTATTGGTACTAACGGACTATTGGTACTAACGGACTATTGGTACTAGTGGACTATTGGTACTAGTGGACTATTGGTACTAGTGGACTATTGATACTAGTGTACTATTGGTACTAGTGGACTATTGGTACTAGTGGACTATTGGTACTAGTTGACTATTGGTACTGGTGGACTATTGGTACTAGTGGACTATTGGTACGAGTGGACTATTGGTACTGGTGGACTATTGGTACTAGTGGACTATTGGTAATAACGGACTATTGGTACCAGTGGACTATTGGTACCAGTGGACTATTGGTACTAGTGGACTATTGGTACTAGTGGACTATTGGTACTAACGGACTATTGGTACTAGTGGACTATTGGTACTAGTGGACTATTGATACTAGTGTACTATTGGTACTAGTGCACTATTGGTACTAGTGGACTATTGGTACTAGTGGACTATTGGTACTAGTGGACTATTGGTACTGGTGGACTATTGGCACTAGTGGACTATTGGTACTAGTGGACTATTGGTACTAGTGGACTATTGGTACTAGTGGACTATTGGTACTAACGGACTATTGGTACTAGTGGACTATTGGTAATAGTGGACTATTGGTACTAGTGGACTATTGGCACTAGTGGACTATTGGTACTAGTGGACTATTGGTACTAGTGGACTATTGGTACTGGTGGACTATTGGCACTAGTGGACTATTGGTACTAGTGGACTATTGGTACTAGTGGACTATTGGTACTAACGGACTAT
>OU696579.1:1655000-1670000 GCA_916048095.2 Sacculina carcini | reverse complement strand
TAATGAAATTTGCTGAATCCATGTTTAAATTTTCAACACAATTTTTTATATTATATAGCTAGCATATACTGCTTTGTACGTGTGTGTGTGTGTGTGTGTGTGTGTGTGTGTGTGTGCATGTGTATGTGTGTGTATGAGTGTGTATTTAAGTATGAGTGTATGTGTGTGTATATATGAGTGTGTATTTAAGTATGAGTGTGTATGTGTGTGTATGAGTGTGGGTGTGTGTGTGTGAGTGTGCATTTTTGTATGAGTGTGTGTGTATCAGTGTGTATTTATGTAGGTTTTATGTTAACAAACGTGTAGAAGTGTATGCTTACTTTTATCATTATGTGTGTGTGTGTGTGTGTGTGTGTGTGTGTGTGTGTGTGTGTGTGTGTGTGTGTGTGTGTGTGTGTGTGTGTGTGTGTGTGTGTGTGTGTGTGTGTGTGTGTGTGTGTGTGTGTGTGTGTGTGTGTGTGTGTGTGTGTGTGTGTGTGTGTGTGTGTGTGTGTGTGTGTGTGTGTGTGTGTGTGTGTGTGTGTGTGTGTGTGTGTGTGTGTGTGTGTGTGTGTGTGTGTGTGTGTGTGTGTGTGTGTGTGTGTGTGTGTGTGTGTGTGTGTGTGTGTGTGTGTGTGTGTGACACACAAATATATTTACAAACACGTACAAATATATTTACAAACACGTACACATATTCACAATACTACTATAAAACAATGGAGGCGGCGTGTGTGTGTGTGTGTGTGTGTGTGTGTGTGTGTGTGTGTGTGTGTGTGTGTGTGTGTGTGTGTGTGTGTGTGTGTGTGTGTGTGTGTGTGTGCTTGCGTTGTGTAGAAGTGTATGCGTACATTTATCATTGTGTGTGTGTGTGTGTGTGTGTGTGTGTGTGTGTGTGTGTTTGCGGTGTGTAGAAGTGTATGCGTGCCTTGATCGTTGTGCGTGTTTGCGGTGTGTAAAAGTGCATCTGTACTGTTGACCCTGTGACGTAGGTGTTTGTGTGCATATGGAAATACCAGAGTGTATGCGTGTGTGCGCGTAAAGGTCACTTGATGCGAGGTGACAAATAGGAAGGCGCGCTTGCGTTACGGGTCTGTTGTTGGCGAGAGTGGCGAGTGTGTGGATCAAGTTTCGCGTTGAGTGGCGTTTGAGTGTTGTGTTTTTCTGTGTTGGTGTATTATATTCATTGTGAGGTTTTCTGGTGTGATATTGTTTTTTTGTGTACTCATTAAATTTTCTACAAGCTATTTCGGCAACATGGAGCGAACTGAACAAATGCTGCAGTCACAAGTCGTCGGTGGGAGTTCATCACTTGACATTCGGCTTATACCTGAGTATGACGGCAAAAGCGACCCGTCAGAGTGGCTCGGAAAGGTGAGAAAGATGTGTCGGCTGAGAGGCGTCACCGATGTGGTAACGGTCGTTATGATGAGGTTGACCGGGAATGCTCACGCCGTAGTTGATCGTCTCAGCTCTGACGACCAGCTCAACATGGAGAAGGTGTGCTTTGCGCTACAGCGAGCTTTTGGGGCCGACCCGTATGTGTCTCTGGACCGATTCGTGGACCGTAAACTTCGGGACGGTGAGGTTGTGGATGTGTTCGCATCGGACCTGGAGAAGTTGGGCACCTGTTGTGGCATCACTGCAGACATCACGTTGAGGTGTGCATTCGTCAGGGGTCTACCTGTCAAGGTGAGAGAAGTATTAAGGGCGAATGCCAATTTGGATGGGATGATGTTCAAAGAGGTCATTGAGAGAGCAAGGACAATTATTTCAGATATGAGCAGCGTGGCGCCCGGCTTGAGTTCAACGACGAATTGTGTACTTGGAGCAGGCCCCAAATGTTTTAATTGTGGTCGCGTAGGTCATATATCGAGAAATTGTAGGAGCAAGAAGTCGTTTGGAAACATCACGTGTTATCGATGCGGAGAAAAGGGACATGTGCAGGCGTCGTGCCCGTTAAACGAGTAGGAGAGGCGGTGTGCGCCAGCCTCCTCTCCAAAACAATACACAAGGCGCTTGTGACTGTCGTCGCCGAGGTAAACGTTGTGTCCTGTCCAGTGCTGGTTGACACCGGATGCACCAGAAGCTTAATACACATGTCATTGTGCGGGAAAAAAGTTGACAGGTCGACTGTCAGTGTGTACGCAATGAATGGAGGGATGATTCGGTGCGCAGGGGAGAGTAACGTAGTGCTGCGCGTGGACGGTGAATCAGTTGAGCTAAAAGCTATTGTGGTTACAGAGTGCTTGTTCGATTATCGTTTTGTGGCTGGACTAGATGCTATGTCGCTGCTGGGTGGTCTTTCGTTGTCAGCGGACTTAAGGCCAGTGTTTGGTGTTGCATGTGGAGCGCGCCATGATCTGCACGATGAAGTGAATCCTTGCAATAAGAACCTGAAAGTCGACGAGACAGATTTTACAGTTGTTTATGACGCGTCAGACAAATCGTGGACAGCGGAATGGAAGTGGGCTGGCGGAGAAGGTCCGAGTGTTTTGAAAAACCATGTGGAGTCGTATCGCCTGGACGCTGGTATTCAAGGGGCTTTTGATGACGAGTTGCGGTGTTGGATTGAGAATGGCTGGCTCGTGAAGTACGACGAAGGAAGACTTGGCCCTGCGAGGGGACTGATACCGCTGATGGCTGTGCCGCAGCGGAATAAGGTAAGACCAGTAATGGACTTCAGGGAGTTGAATTCTTTCATAGATGCTCATACCAGGGACGCTGATGTTTGTGCTGATGCTTTGAGGAACTGGAGGAGGTTAGGAGATAATGTTGCTGTCTTGGATTTGAAGAAGGCGTATTTGCAGATTAGAATTCATCCTAGTTTGTGGCCATATCAAACTGTAATGATTAAAGGTGAAAGATACTGTCTTACAAGATTGGGATTTGGGTTGAATGTAGCTCCGTTGATTTTGAAGGCAGTGCTCAAAACCGTGATAAAATTGGATGAGCGGGTTGAATCAGGAGTTGTCCCGTATGTTGACGATATGCTGGTAAATAAAAATTTGGTCAGTGTTGAGCACGTGAGGAAACATTTGTGTGAACATGGATTGGTGTGTAAGGACAGTGAGAGCGTCGAAGCTGGGACTAGGCTTCTGGGTTTGTGGGTTTCACAGGAAGACCAAGAATTGAGATGGTCGCGTGACGGTGGTGTGTGTACGTTACCTGAACGCGTGACGCGTCGGACGGTGTTTTCTGTCTGCAGCAAATGGACAGGGCACTATCCAGTTTGTGGGTGGTTACGTGTGGCCACTGCATATATCAAGAGAATCGCAAGTGAAAGCAGCAGTTCATGGGATGAAGAAATAAAAAGTGAATTTCTTCAAGAGTGTCTCCAAAGCGTCTCGAATGATCTGGCAAAACATGACCCTGTGCGTGGTCGATGGGCGGTGCGAGGAGAAAAAGCTCGAGTGTGGGTCGATGCAAGCAACCTTGCTCTTGGAGCTGCAATCGAGGTGGATGGCGAGATTGTTGAGGACGGTAGCTGGCTGAGGAAAACAACGTACAGCACATTAACATGGCAGAACTGGAGGCAGTCATAAAAAGTCTAAATTTGGCTCTCGTGTGGCACTTTAACGAAATTGAGCTGATGACTGATTCTGAGACTGTTGCTCGATGGATGTCTGATCTTTTGAGTGATAAATCGCGTCTGCGCACAAAAGCGGCCGGAGAAATGCTCGTGCGCAGAAGACTGGATATTGTCAAATGTCTCATTGACGAGTATCAGTTGAAAGTGAGCGTGAAGCTAGTTTCATCGAAAGAAAACAAGGCAGATCGACTTACTCGTGTGCCCAGGAAATGGCTAGAAAACAGATGTGCATGTGAAAATGAGCACGCAGTATCATGTTGCGCAGTGATGGTGAAATCAGAAGATCACATCCGCAGGGTGCACCACGAGATGGGACACCCAGGAGTCAAGCGAACTCTCTATTTTGTAAGAAGGTCTGGAAATAACGCAAGTCGAAGAGATGTTGCAAAAGTGGTGTCGACATGCGAGGTGTGCAAATCCATTGATCCACCATCAGTGAAGTGGAAAAGAGGGCAACTGAGTGTGGATAAAATGTGGGAACGGTTAGCCATGGACATAACGCACTTCAGAGGCAAGATGTATTTGACACTAATTGACTGTGGTCCTTCTCGATTTGCTGTCTGGGGGGAGTTTCGGTCTCACGGTGTTGAACACGTGATCGAGAAGCTGCAGGAAGTGTTTTTGAACGTGGCCCACCAGTGTCTATTCTCACAGACAATGAAACGTCATTTCGCAGTCAAAGGTTCGGCCACTTTGTTAGGGAATGGGGAGTGAGTCTGAGATTCAGATGCGCCTACGTGCCGTCTGGCAACGGAATTGTTGAGCGTAATCATAGAACAGTGAAGGTCATTGCCGCGAGAAAAGGATGTGCGGTTGCTGAAGCTGTCTATTTGTATAACGTCGCACCGTTAGACGATAGCTCCGCCAGCAGTTCGCCCGCTTCGTTATTGCACAACTACGAGGTGAGGACGAAATGTGACCAGGCGTCGCCGGAGGTGAGAGATGCAGCCGCGTCGAAATATATGGTGGGCGATTTGGTCTGGGTGAAGCTGCCAAGTGCCAGATGTACTGATAAATATGCTGAAGGTGTGGTGACTGGTGTTGTTTCTGCCCAGTGTGTGCAGGTGGACGGGACGAACAGACACATTCGTGATTTGAGACCAAGACTTGCAAGCGAAGCTGAGAGACAGACGAAGGATGTGGAGGAGTTCGTGGAGGAGACAAAGGAGGACGATGAGGAGGAACTCATCGCGTGGTTTCCTATGGCGCCGCAGACAAGTGCGTGTGATGACGAGAGTAACCAGATCAGCCTGGCGCAATCCCGTGAGAACGTTCCGATCCGGAGATCAGAACGAATTCGTGCAAGGCGTGGAGGCGGTCGAGTGTGCTATCTATGTGATTGTAACAATCAGGAGGAGGTGTAGGTTTTATGTTAACAAACGTGTAGAAGTGTATGCTTACTTTTATCATTATGTGTGTGTGTGTGTGTGTGTGTGTGTGTGTGTGTGTGTGTGTGTGTGTGTGTGTGTGTGTGTGTGTGTGTGTGTGTGTGTGTGTGTGTGTGTGTGCTTGCGTTGTGTAGAAGTGTATGCGTACATTTATCATTGTGTGTGTGTGTGTGTGTGTGTGTGTGTGTGTGTGTGTGTGTGTGTGTGTTTGCGGTGTGTAGAAGTGTATGCGTGCCTTGATCGTTGTGCGTGTTTGCGGTGTGTAAAAGTGCATCTGTACTGTTGACCCTGTGACGTAGGTGCATGTGTCCATATGGAAATACCAGAGTGTATGCGTGTGTGCGCGTAAAGGTCACGTGATGCGAGGTGACAAATAGGAAGGCGCGCTTGCGTTACGGGTCTGTTGTTGGTGAGAGTGGCGAGTGTGTGGATCAAGTTTCGCGTTGAGTGGCGTTTGAGTGTTGTGTTTTTCTGTGTTGGTGTATTCTATTCATTGTGAGGTTTTCTGGTGTGATATTGTTTTTTTGTGTACTCATTAAATTTTCTACAATTTAAGTATGAGTGTGTGTGTATGAGTGTGTATTTAAGTATAAGTGTGCGTGTGTATGAGTGTGTATGAGTGTGTATTTAAGTATCAGTGTATGTGTGTGTATGAGTGTGTATTTAAGTATGAGTGTGTGTGTATGAGTGTGTATGATTGTGTATTTAAGTATGAGTGTGTGTGTGTGTGTGTAGGTGTATATTTAAGTACGTGTGTGTATATGAATGTATATTTAAGTATGAGTGTGTGTGTGTATGATTGCGTATTTAAGTATGAGTGTGTATGTGTGTGTATGAGTATACTTAAGTACGTGTGTGTGTATATGAGTGTGTATGAGTGTGTGTGTATGAGTGTGTATTTAAGTATGAGTGTGTATTCAAGTATGAGTGTGTGTATGAGTGTTGGTGTATATTTAAGTATGTGTGTGTGTGTGTCCATGTGTTGTTTAGCAATCACCGATGGACTGAACCAGTGCTTTCGGCTTGTTCTTCCATTTGACACCCACCAGGTAGACAGGAATTCCTGACAACGTTATTGCCAGGCCCACGCCTGTATAAAACACACACACACACACACACACACGTATTCGGAGTTAGTACGTTGGAGGAATAGAAAGAATTTGACGGGGACTTAATAGCTGTGTTTTCAAGTGTATAAACGGATTCGATTTTTATATATTTTTATTATTATTATTATTATTATTATTATTAATTGCAGGCAAATACAGTAGCATGGGAGAAGAGTGCAAGTGCACTATTACCACCCTGCGGGGGCCCCATGTACCGGAAGCGCCCAAAAGATGTTGAGAGAAAGAGAGTTTGAAAAATGAAGGTTTTAGTCAGGAAGATGAAAGCTAATGGAGGAAGAATCAAATATAAATATACAATGAATTAAACAAAATTACCTAATAAAAAGGCTAAATAGAAAGACAGCCGATTTTAATTTACTACGCACTATAAATCTGAAATTGAACAAATAGAATTTATACGTGGACATAACAGAATGTTATGCAAAACCAGGTGTCGCAGCGCCTTGAAGAATCGTATATTTCCTTTTAGACGTGTTAAATGAAATTATTCAATTGAGTATTTAGTGAGTGCCCAAATCATATCATCTTTAAAGTCGGTTCTGGACAAGGATGCAAACTGAGACGAAATAGCTCATCTCCCGTATATTCAATTCACTGATTACAACTAGCTCAGTGGTTCCCAAACTGTGGTACCGGTACCACTAGTGGTACGCGGAGAGTTTCCAGATTATACGCGAACACTTTCAGTGTGATGAACAAATAGCATCAGGACATGATTTCTGATATGTTGTGAGTAAAGTAATATCTCTCATTAACCAGCTGATGGAGAAGAAGCAGATACAATACTCTCATTGAGTTGTTTTATTCAGTTTATTTGTGTGTTCTACTTGTATACAATTATGTAAATAAAGTGATATCTGATCGAATTGAAATTCACTGGAACCACGTGGTACTCGCCGACTGTACGGAACCATCAAGTGGTACTCGATCACAAAAAAGGTTGAGAACCACTGGTCTAAATAATACACAATGTGAACGCTACGCTATTGGCTAGTATCGGGATTGATAAAAGTTGAATCCGTTCTTGGTTTAGACAGAGGTTGGTGAATGAGTCTCTATATATATATAGCACAATCCGTGAGCTGGTCCAAGGCTTTGCAAATACAAATGAAATAATCCAGTGACATTTGTGACCGAACTCAACCTACACGCTTACAAGAAATTTGACGACTTCTTCTGGAGAAAATAATGTTTCCTCTAGAATATCAGATCATTAGCAGCCAGAAAGAGAAAGAGAATAGGAGAAAGGGAGAGAGAGCAGTGGCGACGCCAGGAGTTTCCGGTGGAGGGGCTAAGAAAAATGATGCTGGGGTTTGACGAAACATGAGGAACTACACTCGAAATGTTCATGCAGAGGATATGGGGGGTCCAGAAGGGCTGGCAACATATTTGGAACTTCAGTTCCTTCCTGGATACCGCCACTGGGAGAGGAAGAAAATAGGAAGAGATGAAAAAAGCAAGCGGGAAAGACAGAGTCGTTGCGAGAAATTATGGGCCCCCCACCGAAGGCAACATTTGGGCCCCTATTATAAATAAATCACCAAATAATGAATGTATTTATTAGACATAATCACATAATACAAGCTCAGGTGAAAACATCTGAGCAAAAAGGTAAAGGCTATACATAATAAATATGATAAATTTTAATATTATACGTGAAGCAACGGGGCCCCTCAACATTCGGGCCCCATCCCCGGTCGGGGGGTATGGGAGGCGGTTGGTACGGCTCTGGGGAAAGAGGTGGAGAGTGACAGTTGGAGAGAGAATGAGAGTGGTGTTGGCACCTGAGTTGTAAGAATCAACCACGAGAGGTACGACCACGAGGAAAACGCACGCGCACATAAACACGATCGGAATGGCCAAATGAACGCGTAGAGGCCGCGACATGTCAGGTCTCTTGTACCTGCACACACACACACACACACACACACACACACACACACACACACACACACACACACACACACACACACACACACAAGCAAGCCAAGAACTATTTGCAGTAGCACAAACGATTAATTAGGCAATTTGTGTGTAAATGGTTAAAGGTCTCAAGTGGCAGCTGCTACACGGGAAGAAGTCAGAAGCTTATGAACACACACAGGTGTGTCCCGTGCAGCTCGCTGTCACCGCAGAACCGACCCTATCCACGCTATGACGCCATAAGGACGGAGGACATATTAGAGAGGACCATCTCCCCAGAATGCATGACACAACACATGACTGATATCTGGTACCATCATTTACTGCTGGGTGGACAAGAACTGTTGGGTTATAGAATTCTCCTAATGAACTTCTCCACCGCCGGGATTCGAATGACGGACCCTCCCGTTTGTGAAGCGGGTGTGCTAACCACTACACCACGGAGTCCAGCAAACGGAGTTTTTGTGAACAGTTGTGATTCCGCTTGTTTGCCTTAATTTCATTTACTAATTGCATTCGTGCTATATTTTCATTTCATCTTGTTCAATCATCACAAATCACGTAATCACGCTGCTCTCAATTTCTTGCACCTAGCTCCAATTAACGGTGTAGCTGAGTGCGCCTCTGTCAACGCCCGGAGGCACAAAGGTCACTGACCTCCACCACAGCTGACCGGCAACAGCGGCGGCCACCATCAGCCAGAGCACAAACGACACGTAGTTGATCAGCGTGTAGACGTTGCGCCCGAGAACCACCATCACCAGGGACAACACGCACTTGACACACACACACACACACACACACACACACACACACAAATTGGTGAATTATTACAGTGGTTCTTAACCAGGGTTTGATCGAACCCCAGGGCTTCGGTAAGTGAGCTTATCAAGGGTTCGGCGGTTTGGTTCACCCACTCGTGTGATTCGTGACGTCAAGCTCTGCTTGGTCATCATTGGCTGCAGTTAATCACGCCACATCGCTTGGTCTTGATATCTGTGCTGCAAGCAACTCGGTCCACTCAGTAGTAGCCTACTTGTGTGACTGTTTTGATCGTACGTGATTTATCATTTTTCTTATAATACTTGAACAGGAAGGGTGTAATTAAACACGAAGGAAAATCATTCTTAAACACGAAGGGTTCGATGAATACATATGTGGAACTTGTGGGATTCAGTAACTCCAATAAGGTTCAGAAATGCTACAATATGCTAATCGGAATCCGCATACACTTACACATGCACACACGCACACATTAGGATGTTTCAGCTCTGTAAGGCTCATTAAATCTGATGTTAATCCATGTTAAGACTCATTAAATATGATGACCAAGATAATTATATGTTGTAAGGGCAAACATCTGGCAGTCAACTGTTGCATGAAATATATATTTGCATGTCAGAAAACGTGATGACTATAAAATTGATGCAATAAAAATACACATTGCTAATGACGCACAAAACTTCACTTATTATTGGCCAAATATATTGTTCTCACGTTAAATGAAAATACTTGGTTTGTCCGATATGCACCGGAGAACTTAAGACATCATTGTCACAACTCGTGAACACACACTGATTCAGCCAATCATTGGTACGTGTCATACTTTGATTCCACCAATTAGACGCGACTACGCGCGGGATTAGCCAATCAGCGTGCGTCGTTGGCTTGGCATCGACCAATCACAGCTCACCAACGACAGCAGAGACGGAATTGGCGTCTTCCACTTGAGGTGCACAAACGAGACGATGGCTGGCAAATGTCCCTGACGTGCTCCGACCGAAAACAGCCTCGAAGAGGTGAAAATAATTCCGTTCACTCCGCCGAATGTGGACAAAGCAACAAACACCGGCACACACCAAGACAGCGAGCCAAACATCTTGTCGCCAAAAGTCTGCCAAATTCACATCCATCTCTATAATTATCTAGATATTAAATCTCTAGATCCAGTTATTAAATATCTATATTTATATTTCTAGATATCTAGATTTCGAGATATATATATATATATATATATATATATATATATATATATATATATATATATATATATCTTCCTATCTTATAACCATAATCCTATCTTCTATAACCATCTACAGACAGTTCGTAAAAGCACAATACACATGATATACAAGTGAGTTGCTGAGTTGGAAGTACGCTGAGTTGGAAGTACACCATTTTCTTCCTGCTGAACGTTTATTGATGGCCTCAGCTGGGTGATGTACACTGCTTCAAGCAGGCGCAGTCGACGTGCGTCGTTTTCATACGCCAACACCTCAGTACCGCGAACAATATCCTCACGTGTCAGTTTTTGCTTGTGAGCCGAGCTTAAATGTTTTTTTATTGCGCCGTTGTTCAGGTGGCAAGTCAGCCGCCGCGACAGCGTCGTCGTCGTCATAGCAATATAACTTTGAGTTACACACCCCTCAACATTGCATGTGAATTGGTAAACGACGTGATGCTGCCGCAGCTGCGCAGACTTGTAACATTCTGGTTTGTTGCGGAGAACCAAGTTTGCCGTCTTCTGCGTTTTGTAATAAATAATAAATTTCACTACAGTGTTTTCTTCAGTGGCCTTCACGTTATTCTCGACAATGTTTTTCATCACACGTTCATCCACTCTGTGCGAGGTCGACAATACGTTTTTGTAATAGAGCTCAATGCTCTTTGTGTCTGGGCGATTCGATGTATCTTTTTGGAAAAAATTATTCAGCGTTTCTGCGATGACATCTGATATTTCTGTGTTGCAATAACCATTATTTACCAAGACTTGCTCATCTCGCTGCAGTTCACTGTGAGTTGATTGCCACGTTGAACAGTGTGTCAGAGCACGTCGCACGTATGCAGAAATCGTGCATACGCGCACGATTTCTAGAATCGTGCATGAAGCATGGAATGGAATGGAAAGCATGAAGGCGGCACGATCGCATCTTTGGATGTCGAAAGCCTTTTCACAAACATACCAGTTGATCGCACCATCGACATCATAATGGACCGTGTCTATAGGTGCGAAGGAAATGAGCCACTACAAACACCAGATAAGGTTGTTGTACTGAATATATTTATGGGAGGTAATGGCTTTTTGTAAGGGTAATGATAATTGTAATGGTAAATGATAATTGTAATGGTAAATGATAATTGTAATGGTAAATGATAATTGTAATGGTAAATGATAATTGTAATGGTAAATGATAATTGTAAATGGTAAATGATAATTGTAATGGTAAATGATAATTGTAATGGTAAATGATAATTGTAATGGTAAATGATAATTGTAATGGTAAATGATAATTGTAATGGTAAATGATAATTGTAATGGTAAATGATAATTGTAATGGTAAATGATAATTGTAATGGTAAATGATAATTGTAATGGTAAATGATAATTGTAATGGTAAATGATAATTGTAATGGTAAATGATAATTGTAATGGTAAATGATAATTGTAATGGTAAATGATAATTGTAATGGTAAATGATAATTGTAATGGTAAATGATAATTGTAATGGTAAATGATAATTGTAATGGTAAATGATAATTGTAAATGGTAAATGGTATATGCTGATGGTAAATGGAGCAATGTACGTTACCACGGCAACGGCGGGAGATACGAGCATCTCGGCAGGCGAAACCGCGGCAAAATATGCCACATTGGCAGCCACATAGACCAGGCTCACTATCGGCATGGCTATGCAAATTGCCCGCGGCAAATTCCTAACACACACACACACGCACACACACGGTTGTATTATAATGTGTAAATATATCATGTCCGTCAAAGAGCTATGCACGATGGACATTAATTACCATGTTCATAATTTTATCATGATTTGTCTATTATATCTTGTTTTTTGTTTATTGCTGTGTTTTTGCCAAATAATTTTATAAGCAAGCAAGCAAAAAGAAACAAAAACACATATACATACAGACTAATTAGAATGTTTGTTCAAATATATTTACCAAAGTTTAACCTATATTTTAACGGTGCTATATATATATTGGGTGCCCCAAGTGTTTACTTCGTGGGCCTAAAACTTTGCATCGACCCAATAAATCACCAATGTGTTATACATAAATGCAAACTGAGAGATTTAGTTTCTGTCTGCGGTTCGATAAAGCGGAAAAAGCTGCCTTCAAAAACTAACCTTCAAAAATATAATACACGCTTTGACAAAACACATAAATCTTGAATAATTGTTCGTCATAGCGGAGACTTTTTTCGGAAAAATAGAGACTAGAATTTATATATAGTCATGTATATTTTCGCTATTGTCAGATGGGGACATATTGTCAACACACGCAGACACATACACACACACACACACACACACACACACACACACACAGACACACAGACATAGACACACAGACACACAATGAAATATATTGCACATTTTGTCATGTATTTTGTGAATTTATATGACAATATGTGTCTCATCTGCTTTTTGTCAAATGATTGTGTATGTGTGTGTGTGTGTGTGTGTGTGTGTGTGTGTGTGTGTGTATGTGTGTTTATGCGTGTGTGTTCATGTGTGTGTGTGTGTGTGTGTGTCTTCATGTTTGTATGTGTGTGTGTGTCTTCATGTTTGTATGTGTGTGTGTGTCTTCATGTGTGTGCTCATGTGTGTGTGTGTGTGTGTGTCTTCATGCGTGTGTGTGTGTGTTTATGCGTGTGTGCTCATGTGTGTGTGTGTGTCTTCATGTTTGTATGTGTGTGTGTGTGTTCATGTGTGTGTGTGTGTGTGTGTGTGTGTGTGTGTGTGTGTGTGTGTGTGTGTGTGTTTATGCGTTTGTGTTCATGTGTGTGTGTGTGTGTCTTCATGTGTTTGTGTGAGTGTGTGTGTGTTCATGTGTGTATGTGTGTGTGTGTCTTCATGTGTGTGTGTGTGTGTGTTTGTGTGTTATAATGGACCACTTGTGCAAGTGTGTTATGGCAAGTGTTGCGGTCAGTCAACCCACATATATGATTGCTTATGCTCTCATACTCTTTATCACACTCCTTCCCATCCTCAGCTCTCAATGTTATTCCTTCTCACAAACTCTACATTGACCCTCTTAATACACAAATTAGCTTCGTTTGTAGGATTCATTTGAGTTCTACACAATTTTGCATTGAGTATATTTATCAAAAGGACGAAGGGATTATTTGATGAGGAGAAATGTGATCACTTCAAATTGTCTATACCAGGGGTTCTAAGCCCGGGCTGCTTGCACCTTTAGGTATGAACCTGGTTCCTAAGGGTGCAAGGATTCTTGTGAGAAGTTATAGAAAATGTCTGTTTTACCTATGCTATACTTTTTCATGAATTTGTTTGCTCAATTCTATTGAGGGAGCCTTAAGTAGTAATGATGCATGAGAATGAGCATGGAAAAAAAAGTTTCCTCATTACGTCTTTTGTTTTTTGGTATATTTTCTATGGGGCTGCAAAAACTGACTCCTGAATTGAAAAGGATTCGAACACTGAAACAATGGTTGAGAACCACTGAACTGGTTTCTTCGTGACAACTTGAATTCCAAACAAGGCAGGTCTATAAATGTGTAAGGATTCAAGAACATAAATAACGCTAATTTATTAAAAACGCTTAAAAACGCACAAAAACGTTTCTATATTTGGCATAGATTTTAGGTTAGGTTAGTTTTAGCTGGTTAGGTTAGGTTAGGACTGAAATATATTCGTTAAATCAAATTTTCTAAATCTAATGTTTTTGATTGTTCTTGTTCAATCAATGTTATAATTGTTCTTGTTCTTGTTTGTTGACTTCTCGGAGACTTTGGAGTGCGTTCAAGAGCATTGTCTTGGTCGTAGCAGTGGCGGCGCCAGGATTTTTCCGTGGGGGGGCTGAGGAAAACGATTCGGGGGCTTGGCGAAACATGAGGCACTACATTTGAAATGTTAATGATCAGGATTTTTGGAGGGCACCAGGGGGCTTGGTATATTTTTGAGGGTCTTCATCCGCTCTGAGCTACTCTTGGTTGCGCCACTGCTTGGTGGAGTCTACATAGTACGTTCTATAGATGTCTTAGTGGAAAATATACTCTCATCTCTCCCCTAGTGGACAAAATTGACAAATATTGAATATTTATACCTGTAATTGAAATTTTGCTTCCTGTGTTCATAGTCGGTTACTTACTTTTATGAAAATTTACTCCTTGATTATAAGATTTTCCTTGGTCGTTGTATTATTCCCTCTTTTTCATTCATTTTTTCACTCTCCATTATTCTTATGATTATATTTATTACTTCCTCATTCAATTGTTGTACCATATTGTCAGGAAAATGCATTTGTGTAGAGGCTCGGGGGGGTGACAGCCATCATGCATTAGTGTTCAAATTTTTGACTCAGTTGGTCAATTACATGAGACTCTCAAGTGTTTTATGCCTAGTCAATTACAACACACACACATACCTCAATGAAAAGCATATTGCGTAAAGTATAATTTTTCACATATTTATAATTCTGTACATTTTGTGCTATGCTGATTTGGATGATAATATACCCTTGAATGAACTGAACTCAGCAGAATTATCGAGGGGGGGGGGATAAAATTGCATATTCATCGCCCTCAGCCAATTGGTGAGGGGTATATATACCCCCATAACCCCCAGGATGGGGGTATATATAAGAGTACACATTCATTCATATACTAATCTTGTTTGATATCAATTGTGTTGTCTTTTTCTGTTCTGTTCTCTGTTTCTGTCATTTTGCCGCGCTGTTTTGGTCTGTCTGTCTACGTTATTATATCTGTCTTCCATAGCTATCTATCTGCTACCTATCTATCTACCTATCTTCCATCTGTGGCTGTGCTTAACGGCAGGAGACAGGTGTTAATTATGATTGGCTTTCACTTTTCCTTTTTGCTAGCGGAGCAATAATTTTCTATTATTATCATCTTCTATTTCACGTCCCAAAATCTTCTTAGCCAATTTTTCCATGTACCTTTTTTCATTGCCGCACGGCCGAATTTTTGCAATTATCTGCAGCA
>OU696579.1:1620000-1650000 GCA_916048095.2 Sacculina carcini | reverse complement strand
TTGCCAATTTTACACGTTTTTTGTATCATTTGTGGGTATAAATTATAGCTATTTTTATAGCTGTACCATTGCTGGTTTATGAGGAATAGATTGCGGAATATTGAGCAAAATATACACGTTTTATTGTGCAAATTTTGCCTTTTTGACTTTGTCATTTACACTTCACACCGCCGTAACTTTTTTGAATACACTTTGGAAAATTAAAAATTATACCGTGTTGTAGGAAAACAAAATTCCCAGCATGATGGTATTATTTATTTAGATGTGTGATAGTTAGTTTTTGAGAAAAAGAGAAAAAAGTATAGAAAATCGGACGCGTGGAGTTTAAATAAGATTTTGAATGTAGATTAAAATTGTTTCCATTTTACATGTTTTATATTTAATTTTTGGATATGAATTTTATCCTATTGCGTAAAACGGAAAATTTTATACACAGTGGTATAATCTATATTGCTGTACCATTTCTGGTTTAGGAAGAGTAGTCTGCAGAATATTGACCAAAATTTTCGCATTTTTCAGGGTTCATTTTGTCTTTTCACCGCTATAACTTTTTTTGGTTTTCTATTTAAAATTAAAACTTAGACATGTACATGTAGACAAGATAGTTTCCAACATGATCGTGTAAATTTTTAGCACAGACACATACACACACACACACGTGTGTGTGTGTGTGTGTGTGTATGTTACCAAGGTTAATGATTTGAGTGGTTAATGTTACCAAGGTTAATGATTGGTTTTAGCGGAAAAGACATCAGGTGTTGCATATTCAATATTTGAATGCAACGTGTTGTTGAGGCGATTGTCAATTCAAATTTCGGCCCGGGAATTGCGCACCAGTTTACACAGACAGAAGCGATGACAGGCGCGTTTCTTGTAAGTGCTATCTAAAGCAGCAGGGGTGTAAAAAGTTGGAGGGTTATGGAAGTGTTGGATGTTTTTAAACTGATTTAGCCCTCGATTACGATTTGTCTGTAATTAATAAATTGTAATATTAACATTGATATTACTATTACCAATATAATATTCGCTTGTTGACGTTTTTCATATTTGAAAAAATATATAAAAATTATATTTAACATATTCTATATTTTGATTTGGTATTTGCAAAAATTCAACAAGGTACTCTGTGATATTTTAATATTTATTATAGCTTAACAAACTTACACATTTTCCAATTTGATACACCAATGCTAGCGTATAAAGTCGTATACTATCCCCGAAAATCGTTGGACTCCGTGGTGTAGTGGTTAACACACCCGCCTCACAAGCGGGAGGTCCGTGGTTCGAATCCCGGCCGAGGGGAATTTCTTTGGGTGAATTCTATAATCCAACAGTCCCTGTCCACCCAGCAGTAAATGATGGTACCAGATATCAGCCATGTGTTGTGTCATGCATTCTGGGGAGGTGGCCTTCTCTAATACGTCTTCCGTTCTTGTGGCGTCATAGTGTGGAGAGGGTCGGTTCTGCGGTGGCAGCGAGCTGCACGGGACACACCTGTGTGTGTTCATAAGCTTCGACTTCTTTCCGTGTAGCAGCTGCCACTTGTCACCTTTAGAAACAAATTTAGCTTCGCCTCACCCATGAAAATGGCGCCAATTCCGACGACAATAATTGCTAGCAAAGCCAGTAGCTTGCCTGCCGTGAAGACATCCTGTACTCGCATAGTCCAACGCACACTCACACAATTGACAAATGTCAACGATGCTGCAATCACAGACACACACGCACAAACACAGACACACACACGGACACACAGACATGAATACACATGAATTCACTCGGGATAGAAAAGGTTGGATAGTTTGGAGTGGGAGAGAGATCGAAGGAGACACAATAAATGCCTTAGACAGACCAGAGTGGTTTAGGAATATGAAGAAAAATACTTTTTCAAATAGGTGTATCGACATTTGGAACAGACACATACACTGGCACATACACAGACTCACATACAAACATGTGGTTACACATAACTTAGGTTACTTAGGTGTTTAATGATAATGTTGAAATCATTTGCATAATATATGATAAGTTCGAGAGAGAAAAAAATTATTTACGCATTACATAGCTGAATCAACACTATAAGCATAAATAATGAATATATTTGCCAAACTATAAACACACACACACGCACACACAGACATACATACCACATTCACCACACATTCAGTTTACATCACACGTATACATATGGTATATACATAAACGCGCAATAAATCCACATGTTTCATTTTACTACATAATACATTTTTAGCAGTATTGATAAATATTAATATAATTATTATTCTTGCAATCTTTATATATCCCCATCCAATAATCCAATCCCAATCCAACAATGTTAATGCAAATTGAATCAATGTATTAATAAATCAAATATTATTTGATGATACGAGGGGGGATAAAAAATTGTTGGCATACAGTGTAATTAAAACCATATGAAAAAAGATAATCATTTATTTACTTTCTACAGACCTTCCACATATTCTCCCCCGTTATTTACACACTTTTTCAGACTTGAAATCCACTTGTAAAAGCGCTATATGAACCCATAAACTGATATAGTTTTTATCTCTGAAACCACTCGTCTGACAAGAACTTTTCATACTGCCTCTGAAACTTTATCTCTGCGAGTTTTTGCAAAGACAGAGAGAGTGTGTGTGAGAGATAAGAGCAAATGGCATTAGCAAAGAACAGCGCACAGAAAACAGGACAGCTCAAAATACAATCTGACTCGCTCACTCACTGATACACAGGGCAGCTAGCAGCTGTTTGGGCAGTAGAGGAATTTCTTGACAATCAGGATACAGCGCTTTGACAACATATTCTCCGAACGTCAAGGCTACGATGGCGGCCAGACTAGGACGCAACACGACCAGACCGACCCAGAGCCGTAGGAAGGCCGGTAGAGGGCCGAAGATGGCCAGGATATAGGCGTAATCGCCGCCGGACTGCGGGATACAGCAACCCAGCTCGGCGTAGCACAGAGCTCCTAGCATTGAGATGATGCCGCATATAGTCCACAAGATCAGCGAGGTCCCCACTGATCCTGCGTTGGCCAGCACGCCTGTGGGGCTGACGAAAATGCCCGAGCCGATGATGCAGCCGACGATGAGGGTCACGCCGTTGAGAAGCGTCACGCGTTTCTTGCCGGACTCCGGCGATTCGCCGGACGGCGCCATACGTCAGGCAAACTTTTGTCTCCGTCTGTCTGTCTGTCTGTCTCTGTGTATGTGTGTGTGTGTGTGTGTGTGTTTGTATGTTTGTTTGAGTGTTTGTGTGTGTGTGTATGTATGTGTATGTGTGTTTGTATTTTTTGTGTGTATGTGTTTGTATGTGTATATGTGTATGTGTGTGTGTATGTGTTTGTGTGTGTTGACAACATAAACAGAAAACGATACAATTATCAATTATCATTTATTATAATAAATATTAATATTATTATTATTATTGCTATAGATATTGACGTACTCAGTTTTTTTCAACGGGTATGCGGGCAATAGTAGAATCAAAACGAAAATCTATCGTACATATAAGGGTGATCTATGGCTATACATCAATGGCGGCATCAAGGGCGGGGCTAGGAGAGGCTTAAACTCCCCCCCCCCCAAAGAATATGTCAAGCCCCCTTGAACCCCCCCCCCCCTCCAAAAATTCTCACCAAAGAAACATTTCCAGTCTAGTTCCACATGTTTCGCCAAGCCCCCACAAATATTTTCCCCTAGAAGTCCTCATCCCGGAATGAATTCAAATCATACATACAAACACACACACACTCATACACATACACACACGTGGAATGAGAGTGCCCGATTTTTTACAACAAAAAATATTCCGAAAAAAAAACAAATGAAATCTATACCTTTGGCAATATGATTTAATACAAATGAATTAGTTTTCATATAAGGTTGGATAGTGTATTAATTTCTGCAGCTTTTATACATAAACCATACAGATATTTTGCTGTTGGAATATTATCTTGAAAATTATCAAAATACGCACTATTTTTGTCATTGTTATTGGATAGTGAGATATTTTATTATTTTTTAGCTTGTGAGTGTTCGAGGCGATTTACACAATTTGAAAAATTTACAACCGTTCTTGTTAAATTATACATTATCTAAAAAAACATTTGCAATACATATTCTTTGACAAATTGTCTTGAAGACAAAGTATACAGACACAACCTTATGAAAACATACAAAATTATGGAAGATATATATTAGCAGAGGATATATTAAGCACACACACACAAAGCAACATACATACGTATAGGTTATACCTAGGTTATACGTATAGGTTAGGTCATACCTACATATGAGTTGCAAACTGCTAGAGTTACAATCATGCAAATTGCAATATCATTACGCCTGAAATAGACTGACTTTTTTTAATATTATTATTAATTACAGACAAATCCAGTAGCATGGGGGAAGAGTGCAAGTGCACTATTACCACCCTGCCGTGGGCCCATGTGTACTGGAAGCTTACCAAAAGATTCAGAGATTGAGAGTTCGAAAAGTAAAAGTTTTAGTTAGGAAGATGAAAGCTAATGAAGAAATAATTAAAAACAAATAACTGATGATGTAAGTGAAATTATAAAATCCTAAATCTTATTAAAAGTATGTATATATATACAAGTATGTAATTGACCTTGGTATTTGAAGAAGTTCTTCTTAGACTTGCATTACCAGGACTTCACAAGCCTCGTATCTACACGCACGCACACACGCAAGCACACCAACAGACACACAGACACACAGACAGACAGACACACAGACAGACACCCTCACACGACGGAGTTCTACAAGAGAATGAGACCATTCCGGCTAGACACAAATCTAGCGCATCTAGAAACACCTAGCTTCACTCCCGCCAACTAGGCATAATGCCAACACACACACATGAACATACACACACATACACACACATACATACATACACACATACAAACATGCTTTCGTAGAATCGACCAGGAGTAGATCGATACAGCACCCTATGGATACATACATACACACACACACACACACATACACATACACATACATAAGCACACCCAAATACACATGCACACAAGCACATACAAGCACACATAAGCACACACATAAGCACACACATAAGCACACACACATAAGCACACACAAACACACACATAAGCACACACAAACACACACACATAAGCACACACACACACACCCATATACACTTTCACTTACACTTCCATGTACACCCACACACACACACATACATACATTATTATACATACACGCCCAAACACACACAGACACACACACACACATGCACGCACAGGTGTGAGTGCGCGGAAGCCTTGTGTGTTGCTATGCTCAAAGAAAGAGTTTGAGAGTGAGAGCCGGCTAGAAGAAGAGAAAAAGAGCGAGATAATCTGTCTTGGATCGATTCCAGAAATGTCGACAGCTGTTGTTGTGGAATTGGGTGAGAAAACTATAAAATTCCGACAATTTATTATTTCTCGATAAAAAAAAACTAGATTTTGCAAATATGCATTATATATACAATATATATTTTTCAATTATATTTGGACATTTTAAGGGTGAATCTGTATGTCTGAATAAATTTTTTGTTGTGTTCATATACTCAATTTTAATATTCGGCCAATGTTGCATTTTTCTTTCAGATAAATGTTAGGAATTTTAGTGTGAGAATTGTTAATTTAATACGTAAGGGCAATAAGCTTGGAAAAGTCAGAAATCATTGTGAAAACAATTTACGGAAACTTCAGAATCGAGATCACATTTCACATTGAGAATTGGTTTCACGAATCATTTGATTTTAGCTCAATATTTGCAGCATAACTTTGAATCAATATGCAATAATAGCCTGCATTTATGACCCTAATAAAAAGACAGGAATTATACACACACTTTTCAACGCACATTTAACCGTGAATACCTAATTACATCGTCTCTAAACAAATTTCTTCAAAAAACATTACGTTAAATTCACATATAGGCGTTTACTTGAAGCCCATCACTAAATCTTCTAACATTAACCTCACGTGATAAATATGTTGGAGATACGCCAAATATCAATTAATAATTACATAATGGTAATTTGATTGTAATTGTTCATTTTATAATAATTTACATGGTGATGATTTTTAATAATTAGTAATTGATATAAAAAAACTCTAGGATAGAGCGATATTTGAATTTGGCAGCCATTTGTGTGAGACATTCACGGCGCATTTGATTCAAACAAACACGAGTACAGTTCTAAAAGACAAGTAATGTTTAAAGTTTATTTTTGAAGTGATTATATGACGTATTCCTAAATTAATAATAATTCGAATGTTTTATTTTGAAGTTTTCACTTTTTTAGTGTGTTATTTAAACAAAAAATATTTGTTTGAGAGCCCTTTTTTGGGCTCGCGTTCAATTGAGTTTAATTGAGTTCAAAGTTCAGTAAGATGTTATGTTACAGCGCCTGTATAATACAAAATAGAAAGGGGTTACATGCTTATAGCATATATAATGTAATAATTACGATAAAACAGTGCGGGTGTGATTTCAGCTCAGCTTAACATGACTAAATGATTGTGACATTATTCACGGTTCATTTTTGGCAAGTTTCACTTGAAAGCGAATAGTAATCACTTTGGACATAGATTGGACACTTAGGACATACATTGACGATCATATGTTTTTTTGTAAAACGTCGTTTTGGTGGGCTTTGACCGATCTATACCTAGAAATAGCGGATATATAGCGAGAAATGGCTGCTATTTGCGGATAATATCAGATGATATTGTATTATCTAATGCCACTTGTGATTGCTATTATATCCTTCAAATGGCTCAGTGGCTGAGGCTGTGAACTTGAGCTCTCGTTTGCGAGAGGTTGTCGGTTCGAATCGTGGCCGGGGTTAGATTTTTTAACACCTCCCAACTTTAATCCACCAACAGTCACCTGGCTCTATAGATTGAGCTCGTAGCGGGGCGTGTCATGTATAAGTCATTTTAGTGTATGTTTGTGTGTAAAATAGTTGTGTGCGTGTGTGTTTGAGTGTGTGTGTGTGTAAGTGAATTGTGTATTTATTTCGTCACATTAACACGGGAACATTCATTTTGAGTTCTATCACAGCGTTTAAATACATTATTCTCATGAATACACTAACACATATACAAACAAATATATGTTATTTATTCCGCCATTGTTTCTAGTTGTATTTATTTGAAATTGATTAAATTAATTCATTAATTGAGACGGCAATTTTCCTTAAACCCTGAAAATGTTTCTTTTGCAACTGTCTTTGTGATTTTGTTTAACTTTGTTCGTGTGAAATATAATTCTTATGTATTGTAAACACACGTGTGTAAATGTGTATATGTGTATGTATGTGTGTGTGTCAGAGGTATGTTGATTGTGGACGATATTGAGAGGGCGGGTGGTAATGAGGCGGGTGGTAACGATACCACACGACTGGTATTGGCGTCGGCGCATGTGGGAAATACCCACCTGGGAACAGGCACACTGTGCATTGCTGAAAGGTGTGTGTGTGTGTGTCAGTGTGTGTGTATGTAAGTATGTGTGTCAGTATGTGTGTGTGTGTATTTGTGTGTCAGTGTGTCAGTATGTGTGTATGTGTGTCAGTATGTGTATGTATGTCAGTATGTATGTGTGTGTGTGTGTGTGTGTGTGTGTGTCAGTGTGTGTTTGTGTGTGTGTGTGTGTGTGTGTGTGTGTCAGTTTGTTAGTGTATGTGTGTTTGTGTGTGTGTCAGTGTGTCAGTATGTGTGTATGTGTTAGTGTATGTGTGTTTGTATTTGTCAGTATGTTTGTCAGTATGTGTGTCAGTGTGTCTGTGTCAGTTTGTGTGTGTTAGTGTGTGTGTGTCAGTGTGTTTGTGTCAGTTTGTCAGTTTGTGTGTATGTGTGTCAGTATATGTATGTATGTCAGTATGTATGTGTGTTTGTGTGTGTTTGACAGTGTGTGGGTGTGTGTGTGTTTATGTGTGTATGTGTGTGTGTCAGTGTGTGTGTGTGTCAGTATGTGTGTGTGTGTCAGTGTGTATTTGTGTGTGTGTGTATTTGTGTGTGTTTGTCAGTGTGTGTGTGTGTGTGTGTAAACCTAAAATTTGCATAATTTCCTATTGGCTGGTTGGTCAAATAAATAAATAAATAGAAAAGTTTGAATGTGTGTGTGTTTGTATTAGGTATCTTTTTGTTTCTTTGTTCTTTCTTCCTTGGTTTAATTGTTTCGCATTTCATGTTTTTCTTTAAATATTCAATAAATCTGGCTTGAAAAAATAGCATAAATAAAACACCCAAACACACACGCAGATGTTTGTCCTAGCAATGCTATTTTGTTATGTGAAACCGTTTGGCTTTAGTTTTGTGTTTATATATGATTGATATAATGACCGCAACTGCATAATCATTCATTGTCATATATTTAATGATTCAAGTCTCTATTTTTTGTTAAAAATCTGTCATATGCTTGTGTTTTATGTTTTCTGTTTCTGATTTCGGACAATAAATATGTATGTGTGAAAACAATATGTGTATTTGTATATATGTATGTATGTATTTGAAATTGTTGCACCTAGCTATATACATATTGCTATAATTGCTATTGCTACATATTGCTACATATTGCTATATATTGCTACATATTGCTACATATTGCTACATATTGCTATATATTGCTACATATTGCTACATATTGCTATATATTGCTACATATTGCTATATATTGCTACATATTGCTACATATTGCTATATATTGCTACATATTGCTATATATATTGCTACATATTGCTACATATTGCTATATATTGCTACATATTGCTACATATTGCTATATATTGCTATATATTGCTACATATTGCTATATATTGCTATATATTGCTACATATTGCTATAATTGTATTTTCTTTTCTCTCTTCATGTGTTGCATGTGTTGCACGTGTTGCACAGTTGTGTCACGTGGACAAGTGACGAGTGTGCAGCGCAGTCACGTGACCGGCGACTGGTGCTGCAATATCCCAGCATTGTGTTGCATGCCGTGTCACGTGACACAAGCACATTTGCCACGGCCTGTCTCTATCTGATGGTTGATAAGCATGTATTGGACGGTGAGATCAGGGCGACATCTATATAACTGATTTGTTATTGTGATCGGTGCTGGCGACATCTATAGTTGGTGTTTAGCTTATTTATTTTTCCAGTTTTGTTTTATAATGACAAATCAAATAACAGAGTAATACTACCTATATGAAATATGAATATATGAATTGTTCCGCACGACGGGCGGGTTTAAAAAAAGTGTTTCCATTTTTTAGTTCATTTTTTCAAATGGTTCATTTAAAAAAAAGGTTTTTTTTTAAATATAAATGTAAATTAAAGTCTTTAACAATAGTATATATAATTAGTATTACAATATAGTATAATTAGTATTATAATTAGTATATATAATTAGTATTATATTAATTATATAGTATATATAATCATTTAAGCAATTAATCATATAAAGCTTCAGTTCAAAATCTTATTACTTATACCTCTATTGCCTTTTTTTAACCTATAAACATTTTCATGGTGTGTAATTGCTAAATATATTTCTGTATTCGCCGTCTGATCTTTTCGCTGCATCCATAATTTGTTTATATGCTTTGATATAAACGACAGTTGACTTATTTTTAAAGCATTAAAAGCATATTACAGTTAATGGCGGAAGTCAGAAGAAACACAACTCCATGCACAATAGAAATTGCCGACTGGCCTGCCATCTATAGCTGCTTATCAGTTAGTAGTTAGTATTTTGGCGCTTGCTCGCTAGATGTCGCTGACGTCGACGAGCGAGGGTCGCCCAGTTCTTCGCCGTCAGTCGACTCGCAGTCGAGCATGAGTGAGGTGCGCTTCGTGCCTTCCGACCTGGCGCTGTTGGATGCCATGTTTGCACGCATGTCACACTGCCAGAGTCTTCATCCGGGCGACAATTGCCAGTCAGCGTCCGATGACGGTCCGAACTACTGAAACTATTAAAAAACGTTATAATATCAAATATACGAAATCGTGCCTACGAAGTGGCTTGTATATTGCTTCAAATTGTGTATATACATACATTGAAAAATGAACAGAATTTCATCAAATATGGTTGGTATTATTTGATATTTCTTAAAAAATAGTAGTTAGTTTCAATCGTACAAATTATTGGATAAAATATTTGTGGTGTTATTTAACAGAATTATACGTGTTTGTGTGTGTGTATGTATGTGTGTGTATATGTGTGTTTGTGCTCACCTATTTGTGCATTACGGGATATGAGCTTGTGCTCGAGATGTCCCGTCTCCAAATCATGATTTATCTAGTTTCTCCTTGAACGATTGAATTGTTCTCGCTTTTACTGTTTCACTGTCTAAACTATTCCACTTTTCTACGCTCCTATAAGGAAAACTGTCCTGTTTGATCTTCTGTCGGCATCTTGTTTTTTTCAATTTTAATACCATGTCCTCTTTGATATCTCTCATTCCAAACAATCCAGCCTTTCCGATCCGTTTTTTGAAATTCTCACATGTGTGTTCTTATGTGTGTGCGTATGTAAATGCGAATGTTTGTGTGTTTGTGTGTAATCTATTTGTTCATTTATTTAGCTGTTTATTTAGGTGTTTATTTAGCTGTTAGTGTTGCGTATTCAATATGTATATGCTTGTGCGTATGTAATTGTATGTGTGTGTGTGTTTTTTTACACACAAACACACACCAACCCACCCTCTAGTAACCTATCTTCTCTTAAATTTCCAGTATTTCACACATTATCCACTCTTTCTTTAAATGTTCCTACGCTGTTAGCTCCTACAATAATAATCTCCCCAATAACTGATTCCAGAAATCAACACAAACACACACACACACACACACACCTGTATATGACAAACTATACTTTTTCAAACATATACGGTTATTTTCAGTTGTATACCATCATCCCTCTTGTATGAATTATCACAAACTATACAATTCTGCCTGTCAAGCTTTTATATACCCATTGTGTAAATTTGTAAATTTAATTTATTGTCACACACAAACAATACAATAAGAACAATTAAAAGTGACAAATGCCCGTTGAGCATAAGCTCCTTAACGGACATGGAAAGTAAGGACGTTATAAAGGTAATAAGAGAGACAATAGTAAGAAATTAACATTATAAATAATTCTGCAGAGAAGCACTGACATAAATAGCAGAAACACATACACACAGTATAGAAAAGTTACTCAGTCAAAAACATGCCAAAATTCGACTTCTTATAATTGTTCACTACACTGTAGATCTAATGAGTATTTTTGTGTGTGTGTGTGTGTGTGTATCTTGGTCATCGTAATAATCGCAAATTGAGATATCGCGTTTTCTCGCATTCTCTGAGTTTCTCTCGCTGTGGCATTATGACATTTCTTCATCTCATTCCGCTGTGAAATTTGGCTGGGTTTTTTTGGGTATTGTCATTCAGTTTCAAGAGTCGATATGTCTAGGACAAAGTTCTGGATCAACCATTCAAACCTAATATAATTCCAATACAAGCATATTAGGCCTGGTGGATTTTTTTACTGTTTTTTCTAATTTCATTTTTGTCAAAATGGTAATAAATGCAGTTTTGTTTGGTCAAGGATAGAAACTTAATTTTATCATCAAGTTAGCGCAGAAAACTGCATCTGTGTATCTCTACTTTGACAAATATGAAATTATAAAACCCAATTTAATAGGCTCGTTTCGTAAAGGCTGTTTTCTGGGTTATTTTTGTCCTAAAATTTGTATGCCTGATTTATGCAGAAAAACGTGGATCGCTGGCAAAAAAAGACGTTAAAAATCACCTTTTTTATAAATGTAACCACCAAATTACCCAATTGTACCCACTTTTTCACTTAATTGGGTTATTGGGTCGTATTTTCAGGCGATATTGACGAGTTTGACGATGACGACGCGGATTTGGCGGATGTTTGTGCCCCCATGCACGGAGTCCGAATCGATACGGATCCGGACGACACGCAAGAAACGGCCCCCGGCCAAATAGGCCGAGCAAGAAACACCCGAGCGACCTCTAACGGTCACTCGGATAATCATCAGTTTGGAAACGGCACTATAGATGGCGCTGATTGTGCGGAAATGGACCAATTTGCCGATGCGGAGTGATTGAGGGAATTTTTCAGAATTGTTGTTTTTCGAGGTGTTTTTTATGTGTTTCTGTTTGTGTCGCACTGTGATTGAAGATGAATACATACATGCTGTTTGTGTGTGTTCTTCTGTTTGTATGTATGTGTGTGTGTATGTGTGTTTGTTTGGAATATATTTGACAAATAAAATAGCAATAAATCACAAAACAATACACAATATTGAGAACTAACTTGACAATGAAATTTCCGTAGGGCATCGAGCTCTTTGACGGAAATATACGTGTGTGTGTTTGTGTGTGTGTGTCTTTATGTTGGTTAAATGTCTAAAGCAAACACACATACATATGCTCACACAGACATACATACATAGACACAAATATACACATACATATACAAATATGTACACACACACATATATACTGAGGTTTTAGCTTGGTACTCGTTTGAACTGTCATGGAAATGGGCTGGTCCCATGGGAGTTTCGGTCGGTTGGTTGCAAATAATTGTCATGCAACACTGCGATAACACCACGCTAATTGCATTGTGCGCAGCAGTCAGAAATTAAAAATGGCTTTGGTCCGTAATTAAGCACCGTGTATATTTCCTGAGACCGAATTTCTTTGAGCGAATTCTTTGACTCAAGACTTCAAGATTGGTGGATCCAGGAGGCGCTAAGGACTTCGACTAAGATCAAAGTGTAGTAAAACCAACAAATCAATTTTGCACGTTTGCAACAACACAAATGGATTTTGCAGTCATTTGCAAATTGCAATGCAACAATTTCCCCGTTTTTTACTCGGCTGCCTGTTGATATTCTGTTGAAAATATTAATGACCGACATTCATAAATTGAAAGGGAAAAAACAGTTCTTCAAAATTCACCGCCGAATCTCTGCTATGGTCAATTTATTGTCAATTTATGTTCCACGTTTGACCATCTAGCTTCTGGGCCGAATAGCCAATTTGTCAAATTCTGCGCAAATATCCAGATATTTCGGTATTTGCCAATAATCTCTCTTTCCAACGTCCTGTTTGCCAAGTGTTATCAAGCGCAAACTCATTTTGCAATAGTCCAATCTTAAATAATCTGTCCGGTGTATGTGTGTGTGTGTGTGTGCGTGTGTATGTATGTGTATGTATGTGTGTGTGTGTGTGTGTTTATGTATTTGTGTGTGAGTATGTGTATGTGTGTGTGTGTGTGTATGTCACTGTGTGTGTGTTTGTGTCCGTTTTTGATGAGAAATCCCGACCGGAATCAGTGGCGACACCAAGCAGTGGGATGGGGGAGGGGGGGCTAAAAAACTCTCAAAAATACACCAAGCCCCCCAGCGAAAAAAATTATCACCAAGAATATTTCCAGAGTAATTCCTTATATTTCGACAATTCCCCTGAAAAAAAAATTCATTAGCCCCCTCTGGGATAAACTGGCGTCGCCTCTGGTCGGAATCATATTCGATTAGATCAAGCGTGATGGCAAACATTTCCGCCAGTACATCTCCTGTTTGTCATCTTCCGCTCTTACGTGGCTGGCATATCTATGTGTAGACCTGTAGCGGTTCCTGACTAGTTCCTGGTTCCTAAGCGGTACCAAGAGCCCTATGAAAAATTGAAGACAAAAAGTTCTAACAAATGTTTGAAAAAAATTCGTGGAAAAATATTTAGTTTGTTTAATCCTCTTGAACAGTGTGCGAAAAGATATTTCGTTGTTTGTATTTATATGTTTTTCACATCACAGCTATTAAGAATCTATGGGGATGCTAAAACTGGCTGCTGATTTGAAAACGGTGCACAAACACTGAAAAATGTTTGAGAACCACTGCAATAGACTGTTATAGCGTGAGACGCGTGTGATACCTAATTGTGTCTGTGCATTTCAGTGGCGGCGTCAGAAAGGTTCCGATTGGGAGCTGAGGAAAAGATGAGGAGGCTTGATTGAAGTTAATTCGGGGATTATAGTTCGGGGATTAGAATTTGGGGATTAGAATTTGGTTATTATAATTTGGGGATTAGAATTTGGTTATTATAATTTGGGGTTTAGAATTCGGGGATTAGAATTTGGGGTTTATAATTCGGGGATTATAATTTGGGGATTATAAATTGGGGATTCTAACTTGGGGATTATAATTCGGGGATTATAATTTGGGGATTAGAATTCGGGGATTCGAATTCGGGATTATAATTCGGGAATTAGAATTCGGGGATTAGAATTCGGGGACTAGAATTCGTTCACTCCTGAAAGATTAATTACCAATGCTAAATATTCTCCGGAGAATGTCTTCTGCAATCCAGCGCATCAGTGGTGGCGCCAAGGAACGCTGAAGCCCCCAAAAATGTTTCCAAACCGAAAACTGAGTCCCCCAAAAAAATCCAAACTATGAACATTTTGTGTGAAGTTCCCCATATTTCGCTAAGCCCTTGTTACTTTTTGCTTAGAATCTCCTCAGTCCACCCGAGGGAAACTTTTAGCGAGGCCATTGCACTGTACATATTGCAGCCTGCAATCCATTGCAACTTTCCCCAGTGAAAATCTTTACAAACGAACACGCCATGTCAACAAAGGCAACAAACTCGCACACGCACACGCACACACAAACACACACACACACACACACACACACACACACACACACACACACACACACACACACACACACACACACACACACACACACACACACACACACACGATGCCCACAAAACAACCCGCAAGACAAATTGATCAATGTTGCACAACGTTGCAAGCCTTCAAGAAGCTGGCCGTCACTAGTTGCAACCATGGGCGTAGATCCTGGGGGGTTATGGGGGTATATATATACCCCCAGACAAATTGGCTGGAGATATGAATATGCAATTATACCCCCCGATAATTCTGCTGAGTTCAGTTCATTGGGTGTATTATCATCAAAATCAGCATAGCAAAAAGTAGCAATACACGAAAAATGTGTATGTGTGTGTGTGTGCAATTATATGCAATATACTTTTCATTGAGGTATGTGTGTGTTCTAATTGAGTAGGTCGAAAATGGTTGAGGATCTCATGCAATTGACCAACTGAGTCAACAATTTGAACACTAATGCATGATGGCTGTCATCCCCCCGAGCCTCGACACACAAATCTACACCCTTGCACACACACATACACACACTCACACACACCAACACACACACACACACAGACACACAAATTCCTCAATGAAAAAGCCTCCCAGCGCTACGCAAATATAAATCTTAGCTTGTAGTGTTGCTTGATCTAGCGATATTTGTCAGTTTGTCCACCGTCTGTGTGTGTGTGAGTGTGTGTGTGAGTGTGTGTGTGTGTGTGTGTGTGTGTGTGTGTGTGTGTGTGTGTGTGTGTGTGTGTGTCTGTGTGTGTGTGTGTGTGTAAATATATCGGCTACTTGACTCAAAGCAATGGAAAAATTGGCTCGCCGAACTCAATCTATTAGCTCTTTCCAACTGCCCCAGGCAAAATTTACATGCACACACGCACACACACATACACATACACATGAGTACACTATCCAAGTGTACTCCTGAAAATTTACAGCTCTAAAACCACACAAAACCACAAACGAATTTGGTAAAAAACTGAAAATATTTTCACATCAAATTATTTCAGCTTTGGCCAAAATAAGTCTGCATTATTCTAATTTATATTGTCCTAAATAAATCAAATCACAAATATGATATCTACAGACAGATGTGTTTGTGTGTGTTTGTATGTGTTTGTGTGTGTTTGTGTGTGTGTGTGCATGTGTGTGTGTGTGTGTGTGTGAATTAGTGTGTAAGGGTGTGTAAGTGTGTGTTTATGTGTTAGTGTGTGTGTGCGTGTGTTAGTGTGTATATGTAAGTGTGTGTGTGTGTGTGTTAGTGTGGGTAACATCAACACACAAGCACACACACACACACACACACACACACACACACACACACACACACACTAACACTAACATTAACACTAATCACACACACACACACACACACACACACATTTCATTATGTAGATATTCATATAGCGCCCTACACCTAGAAGGTTCCTAGGGCGCTGCACACACACACACACACACACACACACACACACACACACACACACACACACACACACACACACACACACACAAGCGCATACATTCACAAGGTAAAAGATGAAGAGAGAGAGAGAGAGAGCAGAGAGAAAATCACACTTTATATTCATCGCTAGTGATATTTACATATTTGGTGTATTGTTATTTTGTGCTATTCTGATTTTGATGATAATATATCCTTGAATGAACTAAACTTAGCAGAATTATCGGGGGGTATAATTGCATATTTATCGCCCCCAGCCAATTTGTCTGGGGTATATATATTCCCCATGACCCCATGATTTACGCCCGTGCAGGATGGTGTACTCATGGTTGCTAGACGTTGAGGTGTAGAGGTCGTTGTTTGAGGGGTTACGACCATCTCCCCCAAAAAACCATGAGATTACGACCGTTTCAGCCAACAAGCCATTTTGACCAACGCTAGCCAAACGCAATACGATGCGATGAATATCGACGTTGGCCAAAATGGTACATGTTGTGAGTGCATCTGACAGTGGCGTATCTAGTGAGTGAAAGTTAAGAGAGTGCCCATCTTGGCCAATCTTTCCTCAGTTGTATGTAGTTCAGCGGTTTTCAGGGGGGTCTCAGGGGGCTCTATCCCCCCCAATATATTCAACAACTCATAACCAAGAGGTTCAATAAAAGAGGTCAAGAAAAAGTATTTTTTCTGTAGAATTTGTTGATATAAGCATTCTCGCAAAGATGTTGCATAATGATGCATGCACATAACTGATCGCTCCCAAAATTCAGCTCCCCCCCAAATTAATTCAGTCCCTCCCAAAATTTCAGTCTGGATCCGCCCTTGGCTTCCATTTTTGTGTCTAGTAGCCAAGGGTGTAGACTTGTGTCGAGGCTCGGGGGGATGACAGCCATCATGTATTAGTGTTCCAATTGTTGACTCAGTTGGTCAATTGCATGAGACCCTCAACCATTTTAGGCCTAGTCAATTACAGCACACATACCTCAATGAAAAATATATTGCATAAATTGCATACACATACTGTAGTCGTTTTGAAATTCAATTAAAAACGATAATTGCTTTCAATAGATACATTTAAAAGTTGGCTTTTATATCTGAACGTATATGACATAAATATGCAAGTATACCTGGGTATATACGTGCATGTGTGTGTGTGTGTGTGTGTGTGTGTGTGCTTTGGTCGATGCCGTTCACAACATTCGATTGCAGTGATTGTAAAAGACTGTCAAAGAACTCCGGCAATACCCGCTTATCAACACAACTGTTGCAAATGCCAGTTGCAACAGTTGCAACAGCTGCAAATGTCTGTTGATCTTGTCTTGGCTGACGGCGAAATGGGCCGCACAAACACACACACACACACACACACACACACACAAAGACATGACAAATACAATCTGGTGGATATGTTTGATCTGTCGATATCTTGTTTGATCTCCGCTGTTGCATGTAGTCGAATATCATCTGCCGATATCAGCGATGAAGCTTTGATGTTGCCGTCTTCCAGCTTCCGTCGCTACCACCATAGTTGAAAGCCGGACGAAATGGCTTCTGGGGGATCATTTACGATGATGTCTTGTCTCTGCTCTGTAATTCCCTCATTCTCTCTCTCTCCTCGTGCGTGTGTGTATGTGTATGTTTACTCACCGAGTTGTACTCACCGAGTTGTTCTACAGGATTTGAGCTTAAGCTCGAGCTGACCTATCTCTCAACCTATCAATTTTACTTTTAAACTCTATTTTTACTCTATTTTAAACTCTTTTTAACTCTATTTTAAACTCTGATATTTTTCCACTTTCGACAATATCCGTGGGTATTTTAATCCAACTATCTATAGCTCTATATGGGAAGCTGTACTTCTTTATATCCTTTTTGCAACGGGGTTTCCTTAATTTATACTTGTGTCCTCTTCCTTTCATCTGCTTATAAAAACCTGTAATTACTGGAGTAGCCATCTCTTTCATATACTTAAATATGATTATCATGTGTGTGTGTGTGTGTGTGTGTGTGTGTGTTTAGCTAGATAATATGTTAGCTTATAAGCAGCTCACGCAATTAGCTTGTTCAACAGGAAAATCTCGTGCAATGTTATTGCACGAGAACATCTTTTAGACCAGCAGTTCTTAGTCGGGGATATTCGCACCCTCTAGGGGATGCTAACCTAGTTCCTAAGTGGTGCGAGTATATATATGTGAAAAATTAAAGAGCACATGTGTTTTAGCTATGCTTCATATATTTTTCCTTAAACAATAAACTAGAACATAAGGAAAACATAAGAGAAGTGTAAGTTGTATGAGTGAATATTGAATATAAAAAGCTTTGTTATTTCTTCGTTTGTATTTTTATCATTTTATTTAGCTATCAAGACAGTCACACAAGTAGGCTACTACTGAGTGGACCGAGTTGCTTGCAGCACAGATATCAAGACCAAGCGATGTGGTGTGATTAGCTGCAGCCAATGATGACCAAGCAGAACTTGACGTCACGAATCATACACGAGTGGGTGAACCAAACCGCTGAACCCCTGAGAAACTGACTCACTATACTCCTGGGGTTCGCTGGAACCCAAGTCAAGAACTCCTACATTGTTTTGGACCATAGCCAGCATAGAGTTGGTTTATCTATGTGTTGGGAAAAAGTGAAAGTGTCCAAGTTTTGTCAACCTTGCCGAAACTTGGCTAAAAACGACTAACAACGGCTAGACTACAAGCCCCGCACAGAAACTCGCTGGAAATTTGATTATCATATAAATTTGCATAATAGCCATAAACGTCATAGCCAATTTGGCGAAGGAGACAGTTTCATAACCTCTTGCTAGCACGGTGTATGCCGGAAAATAGAGAGGTTTCTAGAATGGAGGAATATCTCTTATAACCGGGGTTCCCTTATAACCGAACTACACTAAATTATATACAGAAAAACATAAACGTTTAAATATGTTTATTATACAAATATAAGCGTATATAAAACGCTATAGCCGAATGTTGCAAACATACACCTACACACACACATACATACACATACATGCACGTATGTACCCAGGTATACTTGGATATTTATGTATTATACGTTCGGATATGAAAGCTAACTTTGAAATGTTTCTATTGAAAACAATGTTCGTTTTTAATTGAATTTAAAAACGACTACTGTGTATGTATTAGTGTGAATGTGTGTGGGTATGTGTGTGTATGTGTGTGTCAATTTATGTGTATGTGGGGTTGTGTGTGTTAGAGTGTGTGTATGGGTGTGTGTATGCGTGTGTGTGTATTTGTTAGTGCGTGTGTATGCGTGTGTGCGTGTCTTTGTGTGTGTGTCCTATCTTGACCTTGAGTTCACCACAGATCTGGTTTGTAAACACATTGTGCGTGAGCGTGTATGTGTGTGTGTCATCACCGACACACACACACACACACACACACACAAACACACACACATAGAGACACACACACACACACATACAGCATACGTTGGGGATTTGGTGTAGTATACCTTCGTCCTGAAGTGGTGTGTGTATTGATACGGCGCAATGGTGGTGGTTTTTGTGGCTATAGTTGCGGTTTTGGTGGCAATTTTGTGGTTTTATAAACCTCAACGACCGGCCAATTTCCCCCCAGGTGAGGAGTGATTTTCTATCCATCAAATACAGCCAGATGAAGCCAGCCAAAGTGGATTATTATCATTGGCTCGGGGGTGATGACAGCCATCATGCATTAGTGTTCAAATTGTTGACTCAATTTGGTCAATTACATGAGACCCTCAACTAATTTCGGCCTATTCAATTACAACACACACATACCTCAATGAAAAGTATATTAAGTAAAGTATAATATATTACGTATTCATAATTGTCTACATTTTTCGTGCTTTGCTATTTTTAATTATAATAAAATACCCTTGAATGAACTGAACTGAGCAGAATTATCGGTAGTATAATTGCATATTTACACCGTCAGCTCATTTGGCAGGGGTATATATACCCCCCATACCCCCAGGATTCACGGCCTTGTTTTGTTTCAGAACGTATCGGGACTTTTGTTCACTTGTACCTGACTTATCAACGTTCGGAAATTGTTGAAATCTAATCTACAGTGTCTGTTTTTCTGTTGTATATTACTCACAAAAGAAAACATTAATTTTAACAATACTTAATTGGACTGTGAAAGTCATTATTCTTCTCAAAGTGTGTTATATACTAGGAGATACTTATATTTTATTCAAAATACTCTGAGTGACAACAATTGTTGCCAGAAATTTTGGCCTTTCCTTGTGTAGATATAATAATAAGTATTGGTTATATGAGTATCTTGTTGCCTAAATTTTCTCCCATCCAGCGGATTGTATTGAATAATTGTGTCTTTGTGTCGATGTTTTTCTGCAACAGGTCCGCCTTCGCAAGGAATTATCGGCTTCCTGTGGACAATGATGAAAGCTACCAGCAACTTCCGAGCGTTCATCTACAATCTACAAGACAAATACGACCGTTCGATCGTTGGCACTGTTGATCCTTTCGGAGGATTCACCGTTCATGTGTTCGACTCAGATTTGATCCGCGAGATCAGCTCCCGTAAGGACTGCAGCGGCAGACCGGTGATCTTCCCGATCATATACCGCAGCTTCGGCAAGAAGCAGGGTCTGGTGTTTAGCGAGGGCGGTCTGTGGCAGGAACATCGTCGCTTCGCGCTCAGTCATCTCCGCGATTTCGGCTTCGGCAAGAGCGCCATGAACGATGCTATTTTGCGAGAGTTCGAGACGATAGAGCAGAACTTCAAGAAGGTTGAAGGTAAGGAGGTGGAGATCGATGCCAATTATTTCAACTTGGCATCGCTCAATGTCATCTGGAAATTGGTGGCCAACAAACGATTCGACGCCAAAGACCCCGAAATGGACAACCTCATCAAGTTGAACACGGAGTTCACACGATATTTCGGGCCGCAAAATCCGATGGGATTCTTCCCGTTGATTCGCTATTTGATGCCAGAACGATCCGGCTTCAATGCGCTGAAGCGTTCACGAAACGCTAGCAAAAAAGTATTCGACCGAGTAATGGAAAGTCACCAGCAAACTCGGGACGACAATAACCCTCGTGATTTTATGGATGTTTTTCTCAAAGAAATGAACACGGACAATGCAAAAGAGCGTAATTTCACCTCGGAGAACCTTTGCGTCATCGCCATGGACTTTTTCCTGGCCGGTAGTGAGACCACAGCCACCACCATGCAGTGGGCTATTTTGCTCAGCGCCAAATATCCAGAAGCCCAGCGACGTGTCCAGCGCGAAATAGACGCCAACATTGAAGCTGCAGCACAGCTCACCTACGACATGAAAACGTCCTTGCCCTACACAGAGGCGTTTGTGTTGGAGGTGCTACGATACGGAGGCATCGTATCCCAGACGGCACCGCATTCCAACTCGTTTGGTCCGGTGCAGCTGGGAGACTACGTCCTGCCCAAGAACACCGTCATTCTCATGCATTTGGATGTGCTGAAGAAATCCAAGCAGCACTGGAATGATCCGGAAAACTTTCGACCCGAGCGTTTTCTCAACGACGACGGAAGTGTCGTTGTGCCCGATCACTTCATGCCGTTCGGTCATGGCAAGCGTTCGTGTCTCGGCGAGTCGCTGGCCAGAATGGAGATCTTCCTGTTCTTCGCTTGCATCATGCAGCACTTTGAGTTCCGCTTGCCCGCCGGCCACAATCCCAAAACATCGGATCCGGTGTTTGGCGTCATCCTCAGACCTCCAGACTTCTCTGTCATACCAGCCTGCATACGATGACGGGTCTCCGGACCTTCAACCAACCTCCCCTCGGGACTTCCAGAGTGTGATTACACTTGGAGCTGCCGTCAACTCATTAGTCTTCAACAAATCAAGTCTCTCTTCCAACCGACGGCAGATATATGTAGAAAAAATTTTGGTCTTGTGTGTGACATGTAAATATTTTTGTATAAAATTATCCATATATCTATAGGAATATCCATAGAAATATATATTCTTGCTAGAGTTCTTTTTGTGACAATAGTACGTAATAAAAGCTTGTGTTGAAGTTAATTATTATATTTGTTGCTGACTTTATATACATACTTTCTTGCAATTATTTGATATACTAAGACTATCTTACCTGCAGTGCTTACAATAGGTATACAGGTATACAGGTGTATTCAGGTATGCCTGCAAAACAGCAGCGACTTTTCCATTACCCATCCAATTGCAGTTTGAATACGCCGACTCACAAAGTTCCTTTCCAACAGTTCCATCCACTTTAATTGGCTTCGTTCCGACAGCCTAACTATGCAAATTAATCTGACGCGAAGCTAGCCACTCGCTCTTGTGTTGTGTACCATTCCGTGATTAACACAATCCCTCTGGAAACCCGAGTGCGAGTGTGTGTGTGTGTGTGTCTGTGTCTGTGATAAGCTTGGCTATGTCAGAAGCTTGGCTATACTTGACAGAACACTGGGCTGGCAACAAAATTGCAGCAAACTTTGCAAACTAACTGAATCTTCCCTCCAATCCACCAGACAACGTTATTACCATTGTAAAAATGCAAATTGCAGTCCACCATTGCAAGCTCATCATTGCAGACACTGGCCTGTCTGTGTGTGTATGTGTGTGTGTGTGCGTTCTGTTGCATTCACACGCACACACACACACACACACGACCAGTGACTGGGCTTAGCAACAAAATCGGCCTAATCAAACGTGGCACACTCATTTGCATATGAGGTCCGGTTAGATGGAAAAGTGTGATATAACGCTAGGCTTGATATAAGGCTAGATTTCAGCTTGGTGTGTGTGTGTGTGTGTATGTGTGTGTGTGTGTGTGTGTGTGTGTGTGTGTGTGTGTGTGTGTGTGTGTGTGTGTGTGTGTTTCAGTGTGCCTAGGTAGTGGAAATGACGAAACATACACACACATACACACACATACACACACATATGGAAATACACAACGAACTATAGTCCTCTCGTGAAGGCTCAGATAAGCTAAATTTAAACAGAAATATAAAAGTGTTCAAATTAAATCCTTGTTCATTGTATTTTGGTTCAAACAAATAGCCTTATAGTAATTTGTGTTACTTCTATTTTGCTATAATTTGAAAACATTTTTATCCCCAATCATGTATATATACCGCATTAATCGGAAACTGTGCTGAAAATACATTTGTTCTTGAGATGTTTCTTGTATAGTGCAATGTTGCAATATATTGTAATATGTTGCAATGTGGTCAATTGTGTTGCAATGTTGCACATCATGCTGCAATGCTGCACAGTATATTGCAATGCTGCGATTTGCACAGATAGTTGCTATGTTGCTCTGTTGCACAATATACTGCTGTGCTGCAATGTTGTAATGCTGCACTTTTGCAATAATGCAATGTTGCACATTATGTTGAATGTTGCAGTGTTGCACAATATTGCAATGTCGTCATGTTGTAATTACGCATAACATGCTGCAGTGTCGCAATGCTGCAATGTTGCACATTATGTTTCTATATTGCAATGTTGCACAGTATATTGCACTGTTGTTGCTTGCAGTGAAGATGGAAATGTGTTTCTACAAAATGCTAGCAAAAAAACAATTTGCACAGGCTCAAAATGTAAGTGGTTTCCAAGCTTAGACTCAATGGCCGTATGTGTGTGTGTGTGTTTGTGTGTGTGTGTGTGTGTGTGTGTGTGTGTGTGTGTGTGTGTGTACGTCTGCTGATAGTTAGAAAACCGGAAATGACATTTCTCTCACTTAGCACGCGTACTATTGATGCTGGAAGTATTAATTTTGCTTGCGTCCAAAGGAGAATGGTCGAGATGGATGTCATCTGGCAGGACAAACATTCACATCCCACACACACACACACACACACACACACACACACAAAACACACACACACACACACACACACACAGATTATCAATTTTCTTATGTTGCGCCAAGATTGAGAATGTAACAATATTATTGAGAAATTAGTTTTTTTGATATTCACAAAATAACAACCGTAAATGAATTGGAAATATGTGGCATATATCACAATTATTATAGTCAACAATTATAATTGGCCACAAAGAAATATGCTATATCTAAATTTGCGTATCACGATGCTATAAATATAATATTGCATATATAATTCAAAATATAAACTATTTGTGAAATTATACAAAAATTGGAATTTAAAAATCTTGAAACAAAACTTTGCTTGATATTGCAGTTGATCGATAGGCAATGGCGGACCCAGGGGCTCTAGAGGGAGGGGTTAACCCCCCCCAAAAAAGTGTTAAATTTCTCTTGAGTTCCCCCCGAAAAATTCTGATCATGAATATTTCGAGTACAGCTCCTCAATGAAGAGATATACTCGAAATGTTATTATGTTTTTAATTTTTGTACTTAATTTTTGATTATTATAATACAAGTTTGTCGTGAAAAAAATGAAAACTAATTTGTTTGAGTTGAATAGATATCAGGGAAATATCGACTTTTGGCCAAAAAATCTTGAAACTTCAACCGCTTAGATCTATACCATTTACAAGCCAATTTTAAAAAAGTGAAAATCAATTTTACAAATGTGAAAATCAATTATATAATTGTGAAAATGAATTTTACAAAAGTGAAAGTTCAGTCTGCGAAATATGAATTTTGTTTTAAAGTATAATTTAAAAATTGTTTTTATTTTTAATATATATTCAATCGGATTGTTCATATGCTATTCAATATCATAATTCACGGAAAATTTCTGCTTCACGTTGAACTGAAAGCTCATTGTAATTCTGATGATCGTTGGCAGTTATATTTAAAAGTTCCAATCAGTATTAATAACTGATAGTTGTTATAAAACCGTATTGTTATTTGAATTACTAGCAAAATGTCATACAACAAAGGGAGTGACAGAGCTCGCATCGTTAATGCGCACAGAGATGGGAAAAATTGGTGTGATGTAGCTCTCTGTTTAGGAGTCAAGTTGAATACGACATACAGACTGAGACCTACATGAACCTACATGAAATATATTTTTTGGATCAGTTGATTCCACATGTATTGTTGAGTGTATTTGTCATGCGTCGTTTACTGACAATAAAGCCATATGTTTTGTGTTGTATGACGAATAATAAGTTATCAAACACAAGGTTCAATACAGCACTTGTCGTTGTGAGTAAGACTTTGATGTTAATTTTAGTCGAGTAACACAATTCGAAGCATATTCAAGCTGATAGTAATTATAATAAGGATATTTATACAGTGACGGCGCCAAGGGGGAGCTTAGGGGGGCTCCAGTCCCCCAAAAATATGCCAAGCTCCCCTAAGCCCCCCCAAAAATCATAATCATGGACATTGAAATTTCCTACCACTCTAAATGGAGTCATTTAATTATGGTTCAAGTTCGAGGACTGAATCAGTGTGCCCTAGTGCCTTATTATAATAGTATGTAGTCAGCGTTAGAGTGTAGCTCTTCATGCTTCGCCAAGCCCCCACAACTTTTTCCTTAGCCTCTCCCAGCCCCCATCGGAAGAGTCCTTGCGCCGCCACTGTGCTTATGGAACTAAATAAGATATATTTTTGAAGCGCCAATATATCACAAGCCTCACAAAACGTCATTTAAAAATTGAATACACCATTTTTTCTCCACATATTTATATATTAATATCACAGATATGCAAAACATTCATAACAGCGGATCTTTTCTGAGAGCTACTCAAAATGGTTGGGTTTTTTTTCGTAGAAATTTGATATCTGCCAGAACCATTTTCAATGCTTAAATGTTTTGTAAAATTGATTTTAAAAAATATAAAATTGATTTTCACTTTGGTAAAATTGATTTTCACTTTGGTAAAATTGATTTTCACTTTTGTAAAATTGAGTTTCACTTTTATAAAATAGATTTTCACTTTTGTAAAATTGACTTGTAAATGGTATAGTTGTAAAAATTTATATTTTCCAAAAATAGTTTACACACGCTTTGTAGAGCAGATGAAACCATAATTACACCCGCACTCATTAAAAATACAATTTTCGTAAAATTAGTGTCCCCCTACTCCTCATGCCCCCATTTTTTTCCTTAGCCCCCCAGTGGAAAATCCTTGCACCGCCACTGTCCCGTTTGATTTGTTCAATAAGCCATGCAACACGTTGCAGCCAGTCGGTGAGTTAATGATGTTTGCTCGGCACTCAAATGAAGCCACTCTCATGATATTGGGTCCTCTCTCTCTCTATCTATCTATCTATCTCCATCTCTCCCAACTTCTTTCTTGCGTCTTGGCTATGACAAATTCGCTTCGTGTTTGTCGCTCAGACAAAGTGAGACAATAGTGGAAACGATAAATAAAAAATGGGAAATTACCTGTGTATATCTGTCTGTCTGCCTGAGTCTGTCTATGTGTGTTTGTGTGTGTGTGTGTGTGTGTGTGTGTGTGTGTGTGTGTGTGTGTGTGTGTGTGTGTGTGCGTGTGTGTGTGTGTGTGTGTGTGTGTGTGTGTCTGTCTGTCTGTCTGTCTGTCTGTCTGTCTATGTGTGTATTTCTGTGCGTGTGTGTCTCTGTCTATGTGTGTGTGTCTGTCTGTCTGTCTGTCTATGTGTGTATATCTGTCTGTGTATGTGTGTATATCTGTTTGTCTGTCTGTGTCTATGTGTGTATGTCTGTGTGAGTGTGTGTGTCTGTCTGTCTATGTGTATGTGTATGTGTGTGTATGTGTGTTTGGATATACATATACAATTAATATTTGAGACTAATAGTAGGTATTTCTTTCACTCTCGCAAGAGGTTTATACTTAACCCCGCTATATCACACCAGTAGAATAATTCACCATGATATAAGCTTTACCCTGGAATATCATCATCTAATATACAGTAAGCCCTGGTTATAAGAGAACCCTGGTTATAAGAGAGCCCTGGTTATAAGAGAGTATTTCTTCCTGGCTCGCCTTCTATACTTTACGTGTCATTTTCCCCGGATATAAGAGAGACCATTTTTCCATTTTCGACACCTTTATTTTATCCGGATTAGGCTGTATTTCACTCACAACACAACTACAGATGGAAAAGACGTTTTGATGGTGTGTTTTTTGCAAAAAAAACTTGTTCTTTCTAGGTTTTTTAGGATTAGCCTCAAATGTCCTCGGATGTAGGATTTTAGTACATAGAAATGAGTTTTATTGAAGTTTTGTATCTCTTTATGTGTCATATTTCAAAGATAATTTAATAATAGTATAAAACACAAAAGTATTTAACAATAAATATCCCAGGAGACTGTTTGAAAGTGCATCAGGGTCCGGTTGTTTCAGCAAGGTTTTATTCATTGAAAAAAACAACGATTTTATTACAAAATGGCTTTAATGATGTGGATATTTGAAATAATTTTTCAGCAGAACAAAATATATTCATTGATTGATCGAGTGTATTTTCACAAAAACCATGGTTTTTATATAAAAATAAGCATTGATCAACACATTAAATTATAAAAATAACTTACAGCTGGTTATAAATTCCTTTTATTGATGTTAAGATTCGGAAAAGTTTGTCAAGCGTTTTTTGAACGAATGTTTTCTAAACGAACGTTTATTTAAACATATGTATATTTAAAGAAATAATGTTTTTTAAACAGGCTCTATGAAAGGTAGATTTGCTTGATATACTAGAGATGATTGTGTTCAAATACTTTTTGTATATCAAGTAGCCTGCTGGTATAAGCGGCTGGTTAAACCACTTGAATTTAACTGTTTATTTCAAACTATTGTCATTTTTAAGCGTTCTTCTTTGGTCCTCGCCTCTTCCTAACTCTCTTCCTACTCACATCACCAAATCTTCTCCCTCAACTCATTTTCTCATCAGCTTCGTCAATATCTATTTGACCTCTCTTTTGAATCTGTTTCTCACTCACTCACTTACTCCATTCGCCACTTTGTAAATACTCTAATGCGTTTATATTTTGTTATATTTTTTGACTCGGTCATTATTGTTGGCTTGTTCTGTTCCCGGTGCAAAGTCAATTCTTATCTTTTATCTTTTATATTTGTATCTTTCTAGTCTTACTGGTGTATTCTTCATTCTGCGTGTCTGATCGTGTGATTCTGATTTCGCGTGATTTCTTCTTCCCATTCTTACTTATGGTGCCCCATGTGTATGTGTATGTGTTTGCTTATGTATGTGTGTGTATGTCTGTGTGTGTATGTGTGTGTGTTTTGTTAATTGTGTGGGACAGTTTTCGTTGATGTAGTGATTTTGAACAAATTGCCAGCAGAACAAGGCAAGCCAAATTTTACCAAGTGTTTTTTTCATTAAAACCTATGTTTTTGGATAACTTTTTATGGACGATGATTTATTTGATGTAGATATTTTTTCAAGTACCTTTTTGTACATTAAATATATTTCATCCGTCGTTATTTTCCTACACTGAAAGAATACCCGTTTTCTGGTCAGGATTGCCACTCTGAATAATGTGATCCGCTTATATTCGTAGTCTCATTAGGGACACTAAGTTTGTGAGTATATTTGTGGTTTTTTGTAAAAATATACAGTGTTTGTACTTTTATACTTGCAAATAATGGTTAAGGTGAATGAAATGATGCTTAAGATGGAATTTTAAGCAGCATATTACGTAAAGTTATTATCAACGTAGATTATTTCCGGTAGAAAAAAAGGTTTTGTGTAAGAATAATAAAATTTATGCCACCTGTTGTTGTTTTTTCTTAAATAGTTTCAGATTTTTAGCAGAAAAAAACGGTTCTCAAACCTTGCTTTCTTACACAATGATAACTTAAGTGCCGCACAGTACCGTGCAAACAATTATATTTAGACTTTTAGACACATTATAACAATTTTATTGTGCATATTTAATGATAATTCAATTTGATAGGGTCACTAACAACCTAAATAAATTATGTGTTGATAAAAATAATTCATCCATCCGCCGAAAATGAATAATATTCATAATTAAAAAAATATATATGACTAATCAAAAAACCAAAAAGAACGTGTTTTTGGTTGAGGTATTTTTTGGCAAAAAACGGTATTTTAAATATGAAAAAACATTGGTTGTTTTAATGTGGCATCTCTAAGCTCAATCCAACACGAAAATTATTCCCAATTCATTCGACATTTCTCACATAGCCTCGTCAAAAATATATTTCACCTTGTGACGCCAAAATTTCGAACCGAATTTATTTCCAAAGTGTTCTCTAAAAACGACCTGATTTATGGTTAAAAAAATTAATATATATTGATCAATAAAATTCAATCACAAAGTTCAGGATAACCTAAAAAAAGCACTCATTCAAAACATTTAGTTGTTCATGTTTTACATGTGTGTGTGTGTAAATGTGTGTGTGTATGTGCGTGTGAGTGTGTATGTGAGTGTGTGTGTATGTGTGTGTGAGTGCGGGTATACGGGACAGGTGCAAAATTTCGTATGCAAAAATACAAACATTTTTGCCCGCAGGCAAAAACCAACATGGGCATTTGTGTCATTTTTGGCTCATTTAATTAACAATTCATTTATTCAATTTATTTTGAAGCTCTTGGCCAAGGTTGTCTAACAGATATGCAACAAATAACCTATGCTCATGTGTTTATATAAATATGCATTATGTGTGCAAACAACAGCAAATTTTGCAACATAAAGTTGTTTAGCCCAATATTCACGCGAATAACTCCTTTTTCGCACAACAGAATGTGTGTGTATGTGTGTGTGTGTGTGTGTGTGTCTGTGTATGTATGTGTGTGTGTGTGTGTGTGTGTAGGCGTGACAAAAATCCAATTTTCGGCTCAAAATTTTTCAATTCCAGTTGGATGGAGATTTATCGTATGATCGTGAAAAGTTT
>OU696579.1:1610000-1617500 GCA_916048095.2 Sacculina carcini | reverse complement strand
CTCCACTCTAAGATCCAGACGTGATGACATCTTGATCCCGTGATCCGACGATGATGGCTCATCGGCGATCGCTCGGAATGATCGGCTAATCGCAGTGATCGCAGCGCTTTCGGTGATCGGAGGAAGATAAAAGCTCCACGGAGATAGGAGGAAGTTCTGAGAGATCCGTTGACCGCCCGAATCCTAGAGTTCGGCTTCGGTAGCTTCTTATTCGGTGAGCAAAAACACAGTGTTTCTGAACATTTCTCCCGTCGGCTTCACGTGGTGACCTAGCGCTTTGTCAACGCCTTGTGACTTTATCAGAATGGCTGGAAATCTGTCTACGGAGTGTGGTGATGTCACGACGGCTTACGGACCAGCTGAAAACGCAACCTCATCGCTATGTCAATCGTTCACAAACGGATCGACAAATTTGAGCGCTACAAACTCGAGTGCCGGCGACTTCAACAAGTTCTATTTCTACGAGGTGAGCTGATTTGTACGATTCAAGTCTATCGGTAAAAAACGCATAATTGAACACACACGCACACACACACATATATAGTGGGCAGAGGCGGTTTGAATTTTCACTTGGGGTTCTTTGATTTCGGGAAATTTTGATATGAGTTTGGGTAATTTGTATGTGTCTTCCCTAAATGCCTCACTTCTTGGGTATTTTCGAATTTCGAACAGACTGGAAAATAATTATTGAACGAACGAACGAAAACAATATATTTGCAATCCACATCTGGTTTTTCGTGCAAACATTGACATTTGTGAACATAGTCGAAATTACGTGTAAAAAATGACATAAGTTAGAAACAATTTGACATAATCGTTTTATAGTTTCTCAGATAAAATTGATAGAAACTTGAAAAAAATCAACATCATCATCATTTATTTTGATTTTCACAATACACAATTTCACTATACAATATAATACACAAAGGGCAGGGCATGATAATCCGAAAGGATTGTGTAGCCCGCGATCAACATACAAACAAACCGTACAAGAACTATATAACACATAGACATAGTGTGATATGTGGGTAAACAAGACACATAACGTAGATAATTCGAAGGTTTTACGCACAAAACATGTGGGTCGTTGGTGCTCCCATTGAGATCAACTATCACGGCATATAAAGGGATCAGTAATGTTTCAGGAATTCTGCTTTTATATGCTTCTTGAATGCTGACATCGTGAGAGATTTTTTAAGGAAACATTGCAACCGATTCCAAAGTTTGACATCTTGATGAAAGAAGGAGATGTTTCTTGTTCTTGTACGAGTATAGGACAGAGTAAATTTATCCGCATGTCTGTGATTCAGTATAAACTTGCTCTGTATATTCGTAGGTAATGAAAAGCACTAAACATTTTTGCTAGTGTGTTGAATTTGATTTGGTCACTGAATTTCAAAATGTTGAGTTTTTTGAAGAAATGTGAAGTGTTGTCATGGTAATGTGTATTGTTTATGAGTCTTATTGCTTTTCTTTGGGCAATTGAAATTGGCTCTAAATTGAATTGGTATGTGTTGCCCCATGCTTCACAGCAATACTGCAGATGTGATTTAAAGTATGTGTTGTATAACATCGTGTTTGTTTTTGTGTCAAATATGTGCCGTGTTTTATTGAGTATGAAGTTTATTTTGCTTAATTGAGATGATACATTGTGTATGTGATGTTTCCAATTTAGTCTGCTATCAATGAAAACACCCAAAAATTTCGCTTGTTCCCTTTTTTCAATGATATTGTTTCCCAATTTTATAATCCCCTGGTGTGGATCATCTTGTAAACTGAACGATACATAGCAGGTTTTTTTTCGTTTAATGTTAGTTTATTTGTTATGAGCCATTCATTTATCAGTGCAATTACTGAGTTTATTTTTTTGTATATTTCTACGGAATTTCTGTCTCTAAAAAACAAATTGGTGTCATCTGCAAAAACAATCATTTTACATATGTGTGATACGTTGAATGTGTCATTTATATACAAAAGAAAAAGTGTTGGACCCAATACCGATCCCTGAGGCACTCCACATTTCAGCGTTTCTTGCATAGATAGTTCACCTTCTAGTGACACGTAGTGACTCCTTTCTGAAAGATACGATGACAACCAGCTATGGGATATGCCACGCAAGCCATAACATTGTAGTTTTGCTTTGAGGATATCGTGGTTTACAGTGTCAAATGCCTTCTTGAGATCGAGCATTACACCAATTATCTTCTCTTTTTTCTCAAAACCATCGGTGATTTCATTTATCACGTCTAGGATAGCGTGAGACGTACCCACATTTGATCGAAACCCGTATTGTTTTTCGTTGATAACATGGTTTTTAGCGATAAATTTTTGTAACCTCTCATTGAATAATTTTTCAAATATTTTGGAGAATGTATCAAGTATCGATATCGGACGGCAGTTGCTTTTATCAGTCCTGTACCCTGACTTGTGAACAGGAATTATCCTGGCGGTTTTCATCAGCGTTGGGAACACACCTTGTGCAATGGACAAGTTGAAGAGATATGCCAGCGGTCGGGATAAATGTATTGAAGATTGTTTGACTAGGTTCATGCTTATGTTGTTGCAATCGGTAGATAGTTGTCCCTTACTGTGATGGATAATATTCAGGATTCCCCATTCGGTTGTAGGACCAATGAACATAGTGTGACTTATTGGTTCCACATGTTTCAAGGGGTTCTTAGTGAGCAATGGTAATTTGTCCGACAAATCTGTTCCGACGTTGACAAAGTAGTCGTTGAGAGAATCAGGTATCGTCTGTGATCTATCGGATGGACCTTTATTATTTCCAATCTGATAAATTTTGATATTCTTTTGCGGTACCATGTTGAATTCTCTTTTAATTTTCGCCCATTTCATCTTGGCCGAGACCGATCTTTCCGCAAATAGCTTGCGATAGTACAGCTGCTTACTTTTATTGACGATTTTAGTCAACGCATTCTTGTACACAATGTAAGACTCTTTATCAAATGCATTTTTTGTCATGAGAAAGTTTGCGTACATGTGGCGTTTGGTAAAGCTCGATATTTTTATGCCCTTAGTTATCCACGGCTTATGCTGAGCAGTTTTGTTCTTAGCTTCATACATCGGCATATGTTTGTTTACTAGCTGAAGGTAAAGACTGATGAAGCATTCGTATGACACATTTATATCATCATCTTGTATAACGTCCCAGTTTGTTTGCTCCAGTTCATGATTGAGTCGTCGCAGCCTTTTTGTAGAAACTAACTATACGATCGCAAACTATACGATAAAACAACAGTTTTTCATGTAAGATTAGTCTTGCTAACAAATAAGAAACCGGAATAGTTTGAAGCAGGGTATGAGAAAAACCGGGTTTTTAAAAATATACAAAAACCATGTTTTCTTAGAAAAAACCACCCAATGTTTTTTTGTTATTTGGTTGGTTTTTTACAGTTTGCACACACAAATAAAAAAAAGATTGTACCATGCTATTTAGTGTATAGCTCAACATATTTTAGTACCACTTACCAAGAGTCTTTTAACATTAAAAAAATATCATAAAAATGTACACACATGATCTTGAATTTCACCTTGTAGTCAACGGAAGTTTTAAACCGCTTCCAATTGCGAAAGCAGTCGATTTTAAACACCCACATATGTTTGCAAAGTCCAAATCCAAATACCCAGTGGTCTTATTTATGAAAACCTAGTGACTAAAAATCGTTTTGCCCATGGAGGTTAATTCATGTTTATTTTCAGAGTAAACACAGTTTTGTTTAACTCAGAGGTTTCTAAAAATAGTGTTTTCATAGAAACTCAAATGTTTTGTCGTAAATATTTAGGATTTCTCATAAATACCAACTACAATGCTTCCCCAGCAAAAACCAAAATTTTTAATAAAAATGTTTCCCATATCGTGCAAACCCTTGAAATCATGTCGAAAAGTAATATTTATGAAGATTTGAAACTGCATTAATGAACTCATTTACTAATTCTGAAAATATGTTATCATTCCTATATGAGAAAAATCATTTCTGTCAAAAAAAAACAATTTTCAGAAAAACCACTTGTTTTAAACCAACCAGACAAATCCTGGTTTGAAGTGACTGGATATTGTGACGAAATTAAAGCTGTTTGTTATAGGTTTGTTATATGATCGATATATATTGTTGTCTAGACAAAGGAAAACGACGCAAACTTAGCCACGGGGCTAGCTTTTGCCTTGGGGAAATTTTTCGTAACTCCCATGCGCAGTTGTATGAATTTTAAATGACAAAATAAATTTCCACCAGAAAACACTTTTTCGTCCAAATCAACAATTTGTTAGCCGGTTCATTGAATCTGCCAGTGGGAAAAATTGCACAATCTTCTTCTCTCCCACTGATAATCTACGCGGTAGAGTTAACAAGGGGAAAAGTCTCACCAAACTTTTCCCACAAGCCTTTTATCCGGTTTCGTACAAGTTGCGAATTGGCTGCAAGATCTTCGCTAATTACCTCTGTATATCTCATATAGTTTGTGTGTGTGTGTGTGTGTGTGTGTGTGTGTGTGTGTGTGTGTGTGTGTGTGTTTGTGTGTGTGTGTGTGTGTGTGTGTTTGTGTGAGTTTGTGTGTGTGTGTGTGTGTGTGTGTGTGTGTGTGTGTGTGTGTGTGTGTGTATGAGAATCAAGAAATTCACACAAAATCATTGGAAAAAAGTAAAATAAATGATATATATATATATTCACCATGTTTTTAAACCACTTCATTTATTATAGAGCAGTACTTCTGAACGTGGGTCATATGACCCCTTGGGAGCCATGGGATTCTTTTGAGGGGCGATTTAAATTTCTTTGATTCTTTTGAGGACCGAATTAAATATTGGGGCCCACCGTGTTTTTTCACTATCCACGAAAGATATACCACAATCCATGTGTATATGGGGCCACAAGGATTTCTAGGGGATCCAAGGACTGTTTTGGGAGCCCTAAGAACTCACATTGTGTCGAAGGTGGTGACAGTAAGAAAAAGGTTGAGAACCACTGGTCTACGGACTTCTTCAAGTGCAAAAAATTACATATAACTAACCTCATTTCGTGAGGAGTATATGTTTTTGGGTGGGAGTATAAGTTATATATGTTTCACCCGATTGGACTTTGGGCAGCCGTTTCGGGCAGTTTTGTGTCTAGAGGAATTCATTTCCTCTGGATTTAACACATGAACCATCTCGAACGGGAGATCAATATAGTTCAGGCATCAGAATGTATGTAAATACATTGATATTGTTGTTAGCTGGAGTGTAAATATCCAATCAGTCATTTCTGATCGATGACTTCGTTCAATTTCCTGTCGAATATTGCGCTCACGAAATTCGCAGACACTTGCCAGAACTTGATCTTCTCTCACACAGCACATCAATACTTTGAGCTTGTCGATATGTTCACACTAAGCTTCTTACCAACGTCCAAAGTCTTCAATTGGTCTTGTAAGGTGATTACACGAAAGCTCTTCTAGGGAATTACCGCGACAGCGAACGGGAAGATCTTAGCTACTTTTAAGACGGATGCTTCCAACTCATTCATTTCTTCTCTGTAGTTTCAGCGGTTTATCGTGTTGTTGTTGTGTCAGTGTGGGACCAGTCTTGGGCACAGGCAGTCTAGGTGGCCCTCGAGGACCTCAGAATAGTCGGGGCCTCGCACAGCGAAGCACACAGGAATAGAGCCATTCACATGCGCATTTCCCATTCCGATTACTATTGCATTGGGGAAAACAAGAGTTTTCCTAGTTGAAATTAATGGCAAACCACTTGCGAACAACAATGTTGCAACAACGAGTTTCTGGATTTTTCACAAGATATTCGAAACTCTACTACCATGAAGGAACAAACGGATGATTTTTTTCAGAATCCTGATGGCATCTGTATGAATATTGCTGTATTAATTTCAGCTATTAGTTGATCTAGGTGTATTTACAAATATTTGCGCAAAATTGCACAATTTTATTCTTAGGTGGTCATCTCTCAGTTTCCTTTTTCATCTGGAACCGCTAGATAATTCACTTCTCCCAGGGACCTACATTTCTCTAGGGCAGGCCCCCAAGTGTCATTTACCGTAAAATTTCTATTTTAACGGCTCCTGTAATTCGACGAATCCTTTTTTTTGGCAATAGCTGATTGACTGACTGATTATTATTAGTAAATTTGTTTTGGGTTTTTATTCATAAGATATACGTTATCTTCTTAAAATTATCACCAGCTAGTGGAAAAATAGAGCGACATCATCAAATTGAACGAAACTACGAGGGAAGATTTGAACAATAGAACTGCATGTCATTCAAATATAATTTTTACGATATTTTAATATTTTGTGTTTGCAGACGGAAACCCTGACATTTTTGTGGATTCTCTTCATTTTGATAATGGTGGGAAATCTGGTGGTGGTCGCTACGCTTTTCACGACCAGGGCTCGCAAATCGCGCACCAATTTCTTCATTTTCCACCTGGCCTTCGCCGGTGAGTGTGTTCTGCTGGGAAATAAAATGTTTCCTTTGCGTGCAATACACTGGGCTCTTTGGCTGAATTCGTGCGAAAAAATATATGTAAATTTCTCGCCTTGACAACTATATTTTGACAACAAAAAAAGATTACAAAAACACAACTTTTCCTTCATTTCTAACTTCTTGCATTTGACAACTCTGCGAATGCTTCCATGTGTGTGTGTGTGTGTGTGTTTGCAACTTGCAACCGCTGTGCAACATGTTTTTATGTGGATAGATTTGGCCGTGGGTTTGATCAGTGTGCTGACCGATATCATATGGAAGACGACGGTGGCATGGAATGCTGGCAACGTCGCTTGCAAGTTGGTGAAATTCTTGCAGGCCAGTGGTTCTCAAACTTATTGCAGCTATTGAACCTCACATCCATCCCCTGATGTTTGAAGTATTATAGGAAAAATGACAAATCACGTACGATCAAGACAGTCACACAAGTAGGCTACTACTGAGTGGACCTAGTTACTTGCAGCACAGATATCAAGACCAAGCGATGTGGCGTGATTAGCTGCAGCCAATGATGACCAAGCAGAGCTTGACGTCACGAATCATACGAGTGGGTGAACCAAACCGCCGAACCTCTGAAACCAGAGGTTCCCGACCGATGGGTGGCGACCCCTAGGTGGAGGGGGCAAGCCAATTCAGGGGGACGTGAGAGCATTCTCCTATTTTTACTGGGGAGTCATGAAGTCCCTTGGATCTGTCCTTGAGGTCGCCGAGCGAAAAAGTTTGGGAACCCCTGTCTTAAACTGACTTACCGAACCCTTGGAGTTGGCTAGAAGCCAAGTTATAACTCTCAGACGAAATACCAGCAGATCTGCGTATGTGCTTTCAGTGGTTTTCAAACTTATTTTGTTCATGTGACCTCATGCATAGACTGCCCAACCCAACTAAATTAGCTGTTTTTTTAAACATAAACAAATATATTAGCACGCGAGCATAGAATCAAAAAAGAAAACAGTTGCAGAATACTTTTTGAGGATTTAAGGAAAAGTCCTTTCTCAACCATTG
>OU696579.1:1602500-1607500 GCA_916048095.2 Sacculina carcini | reverse complement strand
AAAGTCTTTTTTTTGTTGGAAAATCAGAATAAAAATCAAAATTCCACCAGCGAAATTTCCATAGAACCAAATTTGCATACAAAAGAACTCTCACAAATTTTCGATTTTGTTTTTCCTAAAAATAATACTGCATACAATTGTTGGCGTAGAAACAATGTGAGAGTCCAAATGAAGGTGCCCACAGCTTATTGGCGCATGAAAATAATCGCAAGACTCTTCCGAGCGCGAGAACATTCTTGAATAATCTTAACATCACCGGCGGATCTAGAGGGGGGCTCAGGGGGCTGAAGCCCCCCCTCCCAAAATGTTTCCATCAACTCCTCACAACCAAGAGGTTCACTAAAAGAGGTCAAGAACATGTTTATTTCTGTATAAATTGTTGATATAAGCATTATCACAAAGATGTTGCATAATGATGCATGTACATGCCTGATCGCCCCCAAAATAAATTCAGCCCTCCCAAAATTACACTCTGAATCCGCCACTGCTTAACATTTTTTTGTGTGTATCTATTGTAATATATTATTATAACATGTATTTTCTTTATTATTGTAATTATTTTCAACGGCGCCATATCTCAATTCTCCTATAACTATTAATCGTAAATTCCGTGTATGTGTGTATGTGTGTGTGTGTCTCTGTGTGTGTCTGTATGTGTATGTAAGTATGTGTATGTATGTATGTATATATGTGTGTGCATTAATGCAAATTTATTCATATCTGAGTGAATATAGATTAATCTGCGTGAATGTGTGTGCATATGTATGTGTATGTATGTGTACATGTATGTGTGTGTATGTATGTGTGTAGGTGTGTGTGTATGTGTGTAGGTGTATGTGTGTGTGTAGGTATGTGTGTGTCTGTATGTGTGCTTCATTGAAATTACCAGAAATAATGAGATGAGATGATGAGATGAGATTTGCAATTTAATTTTGCTCGTAGATAGAATAGAATGGAAGTGAATAAATTTGGAAATTGGTGAACTGTTAATTAATTAGTAATTATTTCGTTGTTGAAATAGTTTGTTAGCGTAGAACACATGCATAGAATTCGCTATGTAATCTAATTATTCAGATCAGTGAAGCATTTGAATCAAATCCAATCCGAATCCAATCTCACACGGCAAATTTCAAGCTGTTTGACATTCATGTAAATTTCTCCAATTATAATTTACTTTTATTTCATCATCTCTCTCAGAGCGATTTTGGCCAAATTGTTGATCAAATTATCAAATCATAAAATCATTCTTGCAAATCGTTGCAAATCGTTGCAAATGTCAGTTGATTTTCAAGTCTGCTTCTGCTGAACGATTGCACAAGCTTTATCACAAGTTTTCCGGAAATAATTACTACAATTCATTAAAAACGTTATGTTAATTTTATTATAAATACAAAAATAAAATACTGCATATGTGAAAAATGAGCTATACAAAGGCAAATTAGTTAAGCAGTAAATTTTCCAGCCTAAATGTTCGTTTTAATCGGTATCCACTCTTACAGTAAATTCAAGCGATTGAAATACTCATGGATCTGGAAGACATACTGACAATTAAACAGTATATTGGTGATAAATATTTGAACAGCCAAGTAAAGTCGGGGGTATTATGGGACCATATTGAACAATCCATCGGGGGTATGGAACCATCAAAAGGTTTAGAACCCCTTGAAGAATCTGCGTTTCACACTGGCTCTTCACACATCCAAAAATCGCACAAAAAACGCATGCAGATTTTCGTGGAAAAATGTAAATGGAAAATTGACCGTATTTGCAACGTGGTGTGGTGAATATAAATATTATTGCCCGCAGCTTTTCAAATGGACCACTTATGGGGAAATTTGCCAGTCCTGTATTCACCTATTTGTTTAGCACAGGAGATGAGCTATGCTCGTGCTGTCCTGTCTCCAACCCACCCTCTAGTAACCTATCTTCCTCGAAATTCCCAGTATTTCACACTATCCAGTCTTTGTTTAATTGCTCCTACACTACTAGCTCCTACAATATTCTCCCCTAACTGATTCCAGACATCAACACACACCTATATGGGAGACTATACTTCTTAACATCTCTCAAACATCTAGTCCTTTTCAGTTTTTTTCCATGACCCCTCTTGCCTGAATTATCCCAAGCTATACAATTCTCCCTATCTAACTTTTGCATACCTATTCTATGTCTAAAAATATTAATCAAGTCGCCTCTTAGCCTACGTTGTTCTAAAGATGGTACACCAAGCACTTTTACTAGCACCTGTGCTAACCCATGTGTGTGTGTGTGTGTGTGTGTGTGTGTGTGTGTGTGTGTGTGTGTGTGTGTGTGTGTGTGTGTGTGTGTGTGTGTGTTGGGCAGATTTTGGTGACATATTCATCCACCTATGTACTGGTAGCGCTCAGTATTGATCGCTATGATGCCATCACCAATCCAATGAACTTCAGTGGCAGCTGTAATATAAGACACACACTGACACACACTGACACACACTGACACACACTGACACACACTGACACACATTGACACATACTGACACACACTGACACTTACTGATACACTGACACACTGACACACAGACATACTGACACACACTGACACACACTGACACGCACTGATACACACATACTGACACACACTGACACATACTGACACACACTGACACATACTGACACACACTGATACACTGACACACTGACACACACTGACACATACTGACACACACAGACACACACTGACACACACACACTCACACACACACTCACACACACTGACACACTGACACACTGACATACTGATACACTGACACACTGACACACAGACATACTGACACACTGACATACTGACACATACACATACATATTGACACTGACGCACACTGACACACGCACACTGACACGCATACACACACACACACTGACACACACACACACACACACACACACATACTTACACATACTGACACTCACTAACAAACTGACATACTGACACTCACTGATACACTGACACACTGACACACAGACATACTGACACACTGACATACTGACACATACGCATACATATTGACACTGACGCACACTGACACACGCACTGACACACACATACTGACATACACACACACACACACACACACACATACACACATACACAATGCCATTTACAGATAGAATGGTAATGACATATATTCGATATGAAAGGAAAAAGTTATAACGAAGTGATTATGACACACTCGCATGTCTATGGCGATTGAGGTTAAATCTGAGCGATAATTATATATTCTATTTGTCCGCCAATACGTGCGGAACTATCGGACCAATTTCTATCAATTTTTCTCACTTTGGTAGCGAATTTCATTCAGTCTTATGTCCTATAAATTATTTGGGCAAATTTTCTCGGATCAATTATAAATATCGCAATTAAAAAATGCTGCTTTTTTATAGGTTCTTTTTCAATGGGCAAATTTTTCCAAAAATAACACTTCTCTAATATCTGCCTTTTCTGATGTTTGTCCGTGTATGTGTTTGTGTGTGTTTTTGTCGTTGGAATTGTGCATGTTTCTTGATGTTTGTTGTATGTTCTCCACAGGGAGAAGAGCTAGGGTTTTGATCGCAAGCGCGTGGATTCTGAGCGCCCTGTTTTCCTTGCCATATCTTGTGCTCTACAAGGTCGAAGATGTCGGAGGTACGTGTGTGTATGTCTGTGTGTGTGTCTGTGTGTGTTCTTACTAGTTTTTCATATAATTATTAATTACAGACAAATCAAGTAGCATGGAGGAAGAGTGCAAGTGCACTGTTACCACCCTAAGGTGGCCCCATGTACCGGAAACTGACCAAAAGATTCAGAGAGAAAGCGGGCCGGAAAAAAAAATTAACAAGAAGTAATAAACCATCATCCGATAACATTTCATAATGTCACTCCGCCCACGTTCCTCAATAAATAACAACAATCAACAATAAATATGTGACTCAAGAAATGACAACCATCAATAAATAAGAATGAATATAAATAAGTAAGTAATAAATAACAATCAAGAACAATAAATATGATTCAATAAGAAACAACCAACAATAAATAAAAATATTATTCAATGAGTAACAACAGCATAAATATATATGATTCAATAAACAACAACAACACCAATAAATATGAAGTTGTTCTCACTATAGCCAAGGGTGTAGATTTGTGTGTCGAGGCTCGGGGGGATGACAGCCATCATGCATTAGTGTTCAAATTGTTGACTCGGTTGGTCAATTGCATGAGACCCTCAACTATTTTATTCATATTCAATTACAACACACATACCTCAATGAAAAGTATATTGCATGTAGTTGCACATACACACACACACACACACACACATTTGTCGTGTGATGTTACTATTCTGGGGTAAGGGGTATATATACCCCAGAATCTACACACATGGGTATAGAAGTATGGGCAGTAATGAGTCAGACTGGCTCGTGACTTCCGCCTTCCAGTTATGTCTTGTTTCATATCCAGCATGCTTGGTGTTGATTAGTGAACAATATCGCTAATTGCTAATTTATTCCACCTTTCTATTTAGCTCCATTTGGTAAACTGTATTTGTGAACGTCGCTGCGTTTTCGTAGGCCAAAATTATAATTTCTGCTAGATTTTAAAACGTCAAGCATACCCCAGTGTGTATGTGTGTGTATGTGTTTTGTATGTTTGTTTAGGTTTATTGTCACTCATACATATGAGCACACACATGTGAAAAGAAATCGTACAGCACAGTGACAAAGTCCTATAAGCCGAAGCTTCTTTTAGGACTTGTTTAAATCAAATATAGTGAGGAGCTAAATTAATATAATACAATCACAAGGCAATAAAATCGAATACAAAGCAAACATGATATATCATACAACACAAAACAATTTGCAAACGACAATTTGAAAACAATTCGCAAAACAACAGGAGTGTGAAAGAGAGAAATATATGTTACCTCAAACAAGAGTCATTTCAGAATTTTCAGTTCTTTGTTTCTCCAGCAAATGTTT
>OU696579.1:1560000-1597500 GCA_916048095.2 Sacculina carcini | reverse complement strand
GTGTGTCAGTGTGTGTCAGTGTGTGTGTCAGTGTGTGTATGTGTCAGTGTGTGTCAGTGTGTGTGTCAGTGTGTGTCAGTGTGTGTGTGTCAGTGTGTGTGTCAGTGTGTGTGTCAGTGTGTGTGTCAGTGTGTGTCAGTGTGTGTCAGTGTGTGTGTCAGTGTGTGTGTCAATGTGTGTGTGTCAGTGTGTGTCAGTGTGTGTGTCAGTGTATGTCAGTGTGTGTCAGTGTGTGTGTCAGTGTGTGTGTCAGTGTGTGTCAGTGTGTGTGTCAGTGTGTGTCAGTGTGTGTGTCAGTGTGTGTGTCAGTGTGTGATAGCATTGCCGAATGAGCTGTCATGTGTGATTTGCAATTTGCAATGAGGTGGCATTTTGCTCCAATGATTTTGATTGGCATTCGCCTGCCTATTCACCCATACACACATATACATACACATATGCACACATACACACATACACACACACACAGATGTATATGTATAGCTACTGAAATGAATTTCTACACGTCTGCGCTCAAACATGCTAAATAGCTCATCCAACCAAGGCGCTGTCATTTCTCAAGGGGAGAATTTCTTCTGTTTGTTTGCTAATGGCAGAAGGCTCCGGATGAAATTGCCTACAAGTTGCACATGTTCATGCAATATTGCTAATATTAAATATTAATAATCTGAAAATATATATGAAGAAATTTGAAATATCGAAAATATTTTGAAATATATCGATAAATATATTTCGATTATGAAATATACGAAAATATTTGGTTGATTTTTTGTGATTAATTCACACACACGAATTTTGGTATAATTCAATTATTTCATGTAAAAAACGCGTCCATAATTTTGACAAATTAAAAAAAAGTCATAAGATTTCAAGTTGGGATATTGAAATCAACATTGATAAATCTGCAAAGTCTGCATTTTATTAGTTGAAATTAGTTAAATAAAAAATGAAAACATTTTAGCCTAAAATATTAACAGAAAACGACTTAATGTAAATAAAAAAGTACACAAGAATATTTTTAACACTTTTAATATTTGAAAATAATTTCAAATATTTCGAAAATACAGAGAGCATTTTTCGGATACCATCTGGTCTAGTAGGCCCACGCTCCCCTACAGTAAAACATCAATTACCGAAGATCCTGGTCATATTAAGCCCATGTCACACTTTTCAGACCTGAAATACTAGGTTGTTTCTAGTAGAACTGCAGTCCAATAAGCCCAGCCAAAATGTGAACTTTTCTCCCGGTGGTATTTTTCTATTACTCTGTTTGTTCCACATATAGAATATGTTCAAAATATCCGTCCTTTCCTATCATTTACGTGTTAATTTACGTTATTGATCAAACTATGGCAGAAATGTATACTTGATTAACATTGATATAATTCATACTATAATGAAGCTTGTTCTTTTGAATAAATATAACTTTGGCATTTAAGCCATTAAGCCCACCATTGAAAATATACAGTAGAATTAGGAATTATAATATGGATTTAATAGCCGCGATCTACGCTATTTTATTACCAAAATATATAGAGAGAGAGAGATAATAAAATAGAAATGGTTGTAATTTTAGAACACCCCGAATGCTGGATTGATCTGGGTCCTCCTCTGAATTGGCAAATCTACATCATTCTCACTGCCATCTCGCTGTTTCTCCTGCCTGCCATCATCATCGCCGCCTGCTACATCATCATTGTGGTGACCATCTGGAGAAAGAGTCATGATGTGCGTCTGCTCACACCCACTGCCCCACAGCGCTCACACTCTTCCCAAGCCACCTCCAAATTCTCCCCAGGCTAGTATATAGGCACATCACTCTATTGCCCACTTATAATATACACTATTTCGTATTATATTATAGTTTATTATTATTATTATTATTATTATTTATAGGGACACTCATGTCTTTCAATATATATTTCAGTGTATGTGTGTGTGAGTGTGTGTATGTTATTTTTTTATTTGTGTGATAGAAAATAAATTTGTAGGAGGTTGAGAGAAAAAACGTGAAACCCATTGTGGTTGGCTATTATTTAGAATATATTTGCGTGTTCCATTGCTTTCGACACATTTCCAAATTATGTTTCACATACACACAAATAAAAACATGCACCTACACAGACATACACACACACACACACATACATATATAGACACAAGCTGTTCCAATAGAAATATATTACCCTGGTTTCAATTACATTTTAACTGTTATTATACGTTACGAGTTAAGTTTGCGTTACTATATAATCTTAAGCAACAGGTTAAGAACCAGATTGGGTTATTGGGCTCTCGTCGACCGATTTTTGATCGTGTTTGTTTAGATGGACAGGGGCGTCGTGAGGGTGATGCTGTAATCTCAGCCAGATATTCTAGACAGACGAGCTCGCGCGGAGTCATTCCCAAGGCGAAAATTAAAAGCGTCAAAATGACCTTCGTCATCGTCTCAGGTAACATAAACATACACACACACAGACACACATGCATACACATAAACAGACACAGGCACACAGGCACAAACAGATACACACACAGACACACACAGATACACACAGATACACACAGAGACGCATATACACATACACACAGATACACACATACACACACATACACACACAGACACACACAGATACGCATACACACAGATACACACAGACACACACAGAGATGCATTTACACACATACACCCACACACACACACACATACACACACACACACATACACACACACACACACATACACAGACACACACAGAGACACATATACACACACAAACACACATATACACAGATACACACATACACACACAAATATGATCAAATATAAATTGGTTTTGATTTTCTTTAAAGTAATTTATTTTGACGAGCTTATTGTGAATATGTATACAAGATTAATCGAATTTGTTCCCATATATTTGTATGACACCGTGTGAATCTGTATGTGTGTGTGTGTGTGTGTACGTGCGTACATGTATGTGTATGTCTGTGTGTGTTACTGTGTGTATATGTGTGTATGTGTAGGTGTATGAACATGTGTGTATATATGTGTTTATGTTTGTTTGCATGTGTATTTGCGTATGTATATGTAAGTGTATGTGTATGTGTGTGTGTGTGTGTGTGTGTGTTGATGTGTTGCAGTGTGTGTGTGTGTGTGTGTGCGTGTGTGTGCTTGTGTGTATGTGTTTGTGTGTGTATATGTAAGTGTATGTGTATGCGTGTGTTGCAATGTGTGTGTATGTGTGTGTATGTGTGTGTATGTGTGTGTGTGTTGATGTATTGCAGTGTTTGTGTTGTGCTGGTCGCCCTATTTTGTGTTCAACCTGTTGCAAGTGTTTCATCTGGTGCCACAAACACAGACCAACATTGCACTGAGCACGTTTATTCAGAGTTTAGCGCCGCTAAATTCAGCAGCCAATCCAATCATCTACTGTTTGTTCGCCGGCTGCGAAATCTGCACCAAACTCAGGTGTGTGTGTTGATAAATAGCGTAAAACCTCTATTTGAAGAGCATTATTATTATTTATTATTATTAATTACAGGCAAATGCAGTAGCATGGGGGAAGAGTGCAAGTGCACTATTACCACCCTAAGGTGGCCCCATGTACTGGAAGCGCCCAAAAAGATTCAGAGAGAAAGCGAGTTGGAGAAGAAAATAATAAATAAATAACAATAAATAATAAACAATTCATCCGATAACACTTCATAATGTCACTCCGCCCACGTTCCTCAATAAATAACAACAATCCACAATAAATATGTGATTCAATAAATGACAACCATCAATAATTAACAGTAATAAATAGAGAGTAGAATAAGAATAAATATAAATAAATTGAAAATAAATAACAATAAATATGAATAAATAAGCCGCATCCTCTAATTGAAGGACACTTTGATTAATTATTTTCATTTTGGCAATAGCTATGACTGACTGATTTTTATTAGTAAATTTGTGATTAATTACCAATAATCACCTTTTGTATTTTTGTTTTGTGTTAGATAAATATTCATACATTACCTGGTTCTTTTTTTCATTCATAAAATATACCGTATCTTCTCGAAATGGTCACCAGCTAGTGGAAAAATAGAGCGATATCATCTAATTGAACGATACTACGAGAGAAGATTTGAACAATAGAACTGCATGCCGCTTAAATAGATCTTTTACAATATTTTATCCTAGCATTTCATATTTCGCTGACTTTTTGGACCAAGTCGTTTTTTTGTCAGTGTGCATTTTACTAGCTTCGCTGTCATTCTCAACTTGCATGCAACAGGATTGCATATTCAGGCCCGGGCACACACATGCTAATGGCTCACTTATAGCGTGATTAGGGCAACAATGCACGTACACACACACACACACACACACACACGCATACAAGTTTATATATGCCGTTCAATGGGGTTGGAGTCATTCACGTATTGAAGTTGCGTGCATTAAAAGTTATATATATCTATATATCTATATATATAAAAGAGATCCTCTGTGTGTCTGTGTGTGTGTGTGTGTGTGTGTGTGTGTGTGTGTGTGTGTGTGTGTGTGTGTGTCTGTGTGTTCACCCTCCTTGGTCCATTTTATATCAGCTAATACTCGACCACCACTTGGCGTACCCGCTAACAATATATACCATCACGTTGGAAATTTTATTGTCTACACTGTAGGCTAAATTTTTAATTTTAAAAATTGAACAAAAAAAAGTTATAGCGGTGAAAAGTCAAAATGAACCCTGAAAAATGCGAAAATTGTGGTCAATTTTCTGAAGACGACTCCTCCTAAACCAGAAATGGTACAACTATACAAATTATACCACTACGTAGAACATTTTGTGTTCTACTCAACGAACTATAATTTATACCCAAAAATTGAATATAAAACATGTAACATGTCAAAAAATTCAATATACATTCAAAATTTTATTTAAACTCCACGCGTCCGATTTTCTATACTTTTTTCTATATTTCTCAAAAATTAATTATCACACATCTAAATAAATAATACCATCATGCTAGGAATTTTGTTTGCTACAACACGGTATAATTTTTAATTTTCCAAAGTGTATTAAAAAAAAAGTACGGCGGTGTGAAGTGTAAATGACAAAGTCAAAAAAGCAAAATTAGCACACAAAAACGTGAATATTTTGGTCAATATTCCGCTATCTATTGCTCATAAACCAGCAATGGTACAGCTATCAAAATTATACTATTGTGTAGATAATTTTATGTTCTACAAGAAAAGTTATAATTTATACCCACAAATGATACAAAAAACGTGTAAAGTTGGCAAAATTCTCAAATACATCCAAAATTACACTTGAACACCGGGTGACTAAAATTGATTCATTTTTCTACTATTTCTCAGTAACTATTAGTTATACATAAGAATAAATTATAACATCGTGCTAGAAATCTTGTATTCTACAATACGGTATAATTTGTAATTTCCAAAGTATATCTGAAGGAAGTTACGGCGGTGTAAAGTCAAAAGGACATATTGCCAATTTGACAGCTATTATGCGCACTTGCGATTACACAGGAATATACTACTGTGTAGATAATCTTGTGTTCTACAAGATAAGCTATAATTTATATCCACAAATGAAACAAATAACGTGTAAAATTGGCAAAATTCTCAAATACATCCTAAATATCACTTGAACACCGGGCGACTAAAATTAATTCATTTTTCTACTATTTCTCAGTAACTATTTGTTATAAAAAAAAATTATACCATCGTGCTAGAAATCTTGTTTTCTACAATACGGTATAATTTGTAATTTTCCAAAGTGTATCTGAAGGAAGTTACGGCGGTGTAAAGTCAAAAGCACATATTACCAATTTGACAGCTATTATACGCACTTGCAATTACACAGGAATATACACCGATTAATTTCACTGAAGCCCAATCACAATTAAGAATGCATCATATTAGCTCCAAGCATGGATGGTGTGGTTTTATTGGGTACAGTTTAATTAATGCTACACTATACTGAATAGAAAGGCTTTATTGTCCTCAATATTTACACATGAATTGTTCCGCCCGACGGGCGGGTAAAATCCTACTGGGAACAAAGTTAACTACTGAATTTTACTGTATACTTTAATTGGTTTAATTTCAAGTTGCATAAACGTAAGTTGCATAAGGATATGGGTTGTAATATCATGCAATGCCAACTATATGAATATGCTGTTTTAGCGGACGCATAAATCTGGAATTATAGAGATGACAGAAGGTTTCATTGTTTTGATAGTGTTACACTTATGAATTACTACACACGAAGGATGGGTGTGAACTTGAGCAGTGTTGAGGAAAAAAACTTCGTCAATAATTGAAACAAGAATTTACAAATTTATATTTTTCTATTGGATAAGCTTTTTGCTTTTTGATTCATTATATCCTATTTATAGTTTCGCACGACGGGCGGGTTCAAATACGAGGCAGTTCGAGGGAAAATATTTTGCCAAATCTAAAATAAAAACTTTCACATTTAGACTTTTCTATTGGTCAATACTTTTTATGAGTTTACTTTTTCTTTTTTAATTTCTAATCATTTTATATTAATTCAATATTCATTTTACTTTATTTATTGCTCTGCACAAAGGGCGGATTTTAATGCTAGATGGTGATGTTGAGTTATAAATATATTTTGAAAACATTATGATAAAAAAATGGTCATTTTTCATTGTTTTGTGTCAGAGCTCTGAATTATTCAGCACGACGGGCAGGTTTAAATATGAGTCGGTTTAGGCAAACTATTTTGTCAAAATAATATAAAAATATAGAAATTTAGACTTTTTATGGGTTTACTCTTTTCTTTATTAATTCATATTTATTTTCACTTATAAATTGAATACAGATTTAATGGTATGAATTGTTCCGCACGACGGGCCGATTTATATGCTAGAATTTCCATTGTCTGTTATGTGTTTGTGTTCTGAATTATTCCGCACGACGGGCAGGTTTTGAGTTTTTATTGGTGAACGTATATACAGGTTAACTTTTTTGCTTTTTTCATTTGTATTCAGTTTATTTTATGGATTGAATACGAATTTTACATTATTAATTGTTCCGCACGACGGGCGGGTTCAAATCTATATATATATATATATATATATATATAAAAGAAATTATATATAAATATATAAGAAATTATCTGTCTGTCTGTGTGCGTGTATGCTTGAATACGAGGTGACCTAACTGCGCGGGCTCAATGGTATTGATCAGGGGCTTCAAACGTGAACGAAGCGATGGATCATGTTTATGAGATAATAATCTCCCGGGGGCATCAACTGTAGACAATATAACGTTTAATTTCACCGTGTAAAACGAGTTCATATACAAAACTAACGGATTTGACTTCAAGGTCCAGAGCGGATCGTGTTCGAGTTCTGAATTATGCCACACGACGGGCAGGTTTAAATATGAGGCAGGTTCAGGGATAGTATTTTGTCAAAATAACAATACAAAATAATTAAATTTAGACTTTTCAATTGATTAGGATTTCTATGGATTTACTATAATCTATTTGCAATATGTTGTTTTAATTTGCAATATGTTTACTAATTAAATATGAATTTAATTTTATGAATTGCTCCGCACAACGGGCGGGTTTGAATGCTAGTATATATATAAAAGAGATCCTCTGTGTGTGTGTGTGTGTGTGTGTGTGTGTGTGTGTGTGTGTGTGTGTGTGTGTGTTTGTCCGACCCTCCTTGGTTCATTTTCTATGAGCTGCTACTCGGGCATCACTTGGCGTACCCGCTCAAAATTTATACCATCATGTTGGAAATTTTCTTGTCTACACTGTAGGTTAAATTTTTAATTTTAAAAATAAAACCAAAAAAAGTTATTGCGGTGAAAAAACAAAATGAACCCTAAAAAATGCGGAAATTTTGGTCAATTTTCTGAAGACTACTACTCCTAAACCAACAATGGTACAACTATACAAATTATACCACTGTGTAGAAAATTTTATGTTCTATTCAACGCATTAAAATTTAAACCCAAAAATTAAATATAAAACATGTAAAAGGGAAAAAAATTCAATCAACATTCAAAATATTTTTTAAACTCCACGCGTCCGATTTTCTATACTTTTTTCTCTATTTCTCAAAAAGTAATTATCACACATCTAAATAAATAATACCAACATGCTGGGAATTTTGTTTTCTACAACACGGTATAATTTTTAATCTTCCAAAGTGTATTGAAAAAAAGTTACGGCGGTGTGAAGTGTAAAAGACAAAGTCAAAAAGGCAAAATTAGCACAAAAAACGTGAATATTTTGGTCAATATTCCGCTATCTATTCCTCATAAACCAGCAATGGTACAGCTATAAAAATTTCACTATTGTGTAGAGAATTTTGTGTTCTACAAGAAATATTTTAATTTATACCCACAAATGATACAAAAACGTGTAAAATTGGCAAAATTTTCAAATACATCCAAAATTACACTTGAACACCGGGTGACTAAAATTAATTCATTTTTCTACTATTTCTCAGTACCTATTTGTTACACATCAAAATTAATTATACCATCGTGCTAGAAATTTTGTTTTATACAATACGGTATAATTTTCCATTTTCCAAAGTGTATCTGAAGGAAGTTACAGCGGTGTAAAGTTAAAAGGACATATTGCCAATTTGACAGCTATTATGCGCACTTGCGATTACACATGAATATACTACTGTGTAGATAATTTTATGTTCTACCATATAATCTATAATTTATACACACAAATGGTACAAAAAACGTGTAAAATTGGCAAAATTCTCAAATACATCCAAAATTACACTTGAACACCGGGCGACTAAAATTAACTCATTTTTCTATTATTTCTCAGTAACTATTTGTTATACATGAAAATAAATTATACCATCGTGCTAGAAATCTTGTTTTTTACAATACGGTATATTTTGTAATTTTTCAAAGGGTATCTGAAGGAAGTTACGGCGGTGTAAAGTCAAAAGGACATATTGCCAATTTGACAGCTATTATGCGCACTTGCGATTACACAGGAATATACACCGATCAAATTTCACTGAAGCCCAATCACAATTAAGAATACATCATATTATCTCCAAGCATGGATGGTGTGGTTTTTTTGCGTACAGTTTAATTAATGCTACACTATACTGAATAGAAAGTCTTTATTGTCCTCAATATTTATACATCAAATGTTCCGCACGACGGGCGGGTAAAATGCTACTTGGAACAAAGTAAGCTACTGAATTTTACTGTGTAATTTAATTGGTTTAATTTCAAGTTGCATACGCTTGAGTTGCATAAGGATACGGGTTGTAATATCATGCAATGCCAAGTATATGCATATGCTGTTTTAGAGGAAGCATTAATCTGGAATTATAGAGATGTTTCATTGTTTTGATAGTGTTACACTTCTGAATTACTACACACGAAGGACGGGTGTGAATTTGAGTAATGTTGAGGGAAAAACATCGTCAATAATTAAAACAAGAATTTACAAATTTGACCTTTCTATTGGTCGTTTTTCATCAATTTTATTTGTGTTTGTTTCGTGTTTGAGTTCTGAATTATTCCGCACGACGGGCAGCTTTAAATATGAGGCGGGTTGTGGAAAAACATGTTTTCTAAATTGAAACATAAATTTCACATTTAGACTATAAAAGTCTAATAGAAAATATACGTTTAATATTAGCTATAACTTTCCTGTGGGTTTGTTTTTCTTTTTCAATTTGCACTAATTTTTTTATGAATTGAATATTAATTATATTTTATGAACTGTTCCGCACGACGGGCGAATTAAATGTATCTATAAAGAGTGGGTTTAAATGATAGCGAGGTATATGATATTTTGCTAGCAGTAAATATTCTAGCGATAAAAGTAGAATAGCTCTTAAGCAAATGATTTTGGAAAATGATGTGAACCTTTAAATATATTTTGCGATCTGATGATATATGTATTAGGAATAATACGTAGCAGAATATAGATTGCATAATATAATATCGGCTGTAATATCAAGGGCTGTAATATCGGTGTAATCCAAAAAATAACAACTGTATGAATATGATGCATTAGTGGAAGCATTAACCGGGAATTATGAGATAATATGATAATGGTGTATAATTATATCGCATTATGCAACAAATGTGAATTTAGCTGCCTTACAGTTTGGTCCCGATACTATATTGGCGGGTTGAGAGAAAAGTATTGGTGGGCCGCGTGTTTGGGACCCCTGGGGTAGATAATCTCAATCTTCTGATTACAAATTATGATCGCATCAGTAGCCAGCGAACCATGAACCAGCGCAATTATGTCACCTCATATTCAAGCATACATACACAGACAGACAGATAATTTCTTCTTTATGTATATATATGTATGAAAATAGTTTGCCACATCTAAAATAAAAACATTCATATTTAGACTTTTCTATTGGTTAAGACATTTTATGGATTTACTTTTTCTTTTTAAATCTCTACTCGTTTTTTATTATTTCAATATTTATTTTACTTTATAAATTGTTCTGCACAACGGGCGAGGTTTAATGCTAGATGGTTATGTTGAGTTATAAATATATTTTGAAAATATTATGATAAAAAAGTTTATTCATTATTCATTGTTTTGTGTCTGAGTTCTGAATTATTCAGCACGACGGGCAGGTTTAAATATGAGGCGGTTTAGGCAAAATATTTTGTCAAAATAATGAAAAAATATAGAAATTTGATTTTTCATGGGCTTACTCTTTTCTTTTTCAATTCATATTCCTTTTCTCTTATGAATTGAACACAAATTTGATATCATTAATTGTTTTGCACGACGGGCGGGTTTACATGCTAGAATTTCCATTGTTTTGTACGTGTTAGTGTTCTCAATTATTCCTCACGACGGGCAGGTTCATATATGAGGCGGGTTGAGGGATACTATTTTGTCAAATTTAAAATAATTTTTTTCACATTTAGACATTTCTATTGGTTAACATATTTACAGGTTAAATGTTTAGCTTTTCAATTTGTATTTAGTTTATTCTATGGAATGAATATGAATTTTACTTTATGAATTGTTCCGCACGACGGGCGGGCTAAACATAATTGACATAATCAAGTGTTTTATAATCATATATAGTGTTTCATAATTGACAGAATGAGATGACATAACTGCGCGGGCTCAATGGTATAGATCAGGGATTTCAAACGTAAACGAAACGATGGCTCATGTTAATGAAATAAAAATATCCCGCGGGTAGCAACTATAGACAATATGGCGTTCAATTTCACCGTGTAGAATGAATTCATATTCAAAATTTACGGATTTGACTTCAAGATCCAAAACGGATCGTGTTTGACTTCTGAATTGTTTCGCACGACGGGCGGGTCTAAATATGAGGCAGATTGAGGGAAAATATTTTCTCAAAAAAATATAAAAAAGATTAATTTTAGACTTTTCAATTGATTACCATTTTATGAGTGTGCCCTTTTTCTTATTTAATTTTCAATTTTTTTATGAATTAAACATGAATTTCATTTTAAGAATTGTTCCGCACAACGGGCGGGTTTTAATGCTAGTATATATATATATGTATATATATATATATATATATATATATATATATATATATATATATATATATATATATATATATATATATATATATATATAGAGAGAGAGAGAGAGAGTGAAGGAGCGATAGAGAAAGACAGTGTTTGAGAGTGTTCGAGTCAGCTAGACAGAGGAGTTATATGCCGAGCCGGCAAAAAAATTATCCCGTTGCAAACAAAACAAGGTATCGTTGAGCTAGCGTTAATATTGCTTTATTTAGGCAATTTTGCCGATTGCAGCACATTGCAACGCTGACCGTTGCTCAAAACAAAATCCTTCCCAGAAACAGTCAACTGTTTTAGCAGCTCGATAGTCTATTTGTCTACAAAGACAAGTATAATAAGTCTAAAAAGTCTAATATAGCTTTCTATAATAAAAATGATATCTACTGAAAGACCCTATATTTTGTATGTTGCTTACAATTCTATTAAACGAGTTCGATAAATAACATTTTCATGAAGCTTTCATGGGTAAAATTTACAATTTAACATTTTAGACTTAAATTCAATTTCGGTAACATTAACAACAACAACAATATCAAAACTGACAATGTGTGTGTGTGTGTATGTGTGTGTGTATGTGTGTGTGTGTGTGTGTGTGTGTGTATGTGTGTGTGTGTGTGTATGTGTGTGTGTGTGTGTGTGTGTGTGTTACTGTCACGCACAAATATTGACACAAACGCGCCAAATTGACAAGAAAAAACAACAAGAAGACAACAAGAAGACAGGAAAAAACAGATAATAACACAAACTATAAAAATGATATGCAAGCTTGAAAGGGTGTTGTTAGATGACCCTTAGCTGACTCATCTAACTAGCTTATCTTTTCATGAACAAAAATTGTATTATAAACGTGTATGGTGTCATATAAGAATATATCGATGCCTCACTACTCACCTCGTATTTCGGAATTGATTTCGTCCGGTTATTAGTCTTGTTACGGTGTGACGAAAACACGAGTATACGAGGAACAAAAAAAGTATTTATGAAAAGGCAACAATAAACAGACGACGAAAATTTGTCGAAGCAGCCAAGACAACAAACACAAAACGATAAAATCTTCCTTTCTATGGCACAAAAGATTACGAGAACGTCACGTGTCAAAGAGATGCGCGAGTGCCCGCGGTGACGTCAGTGTCACGTGATCTGCATTGAACCAATCACAGGCCGCGACACGAAACAATGTTCATTTGAAGAGTCCAATGCCGCGTAAATATCAGATAAGAAAAATAAGCTACAAACACACAAACGAACACAGAGAAATTAGAAAACACACGACAATAGCGATATTAAATTATAATAATACAGCAGAACTCGTGACGGCGTGAAAACAATGAGTAAGTCGGTTTAGCAGGCGTTTGTAAACTTAGCGTTTAGGTTGAAATAGGCTTGCTTGCTAGTAGAATTATATCAAATTTTCATTTAGTAATCGGGGTACATATATCAAAGCTATGATTTCAAAAGTTGACATATATCAAACGCTTGTTTGTTAGTTTTTAGCAAAAAAAAGTGCTTAGTAATTATGGGATACATAAATATATGAGACCCTTGATCAATAATTTTACAAATAATCCATATGAATAAACAAGGAGGCAATAACCTGATAAACGAAGCACTTGTACAAATTTGCGTGTTTGTGTATTGTGTTCACCGCAGACGTGTACGGTGTATAGCAGCGTTGATGGAGCGATTATTTCCCTGCTGCGCATGCGCACTTAATGCCAGAGACAGTACATCGTTGTCGTGCGCCACCACGCGCTACACGTACGTTTCTAAACGGCAGCCAAATGTAGGCGGGGCCAATATGGCGGCGCCCGCGCGTCAGCTGATTGTTGAACAAGGCCGTCACGATTGTACCGCCCTCTAGCGTCGGAAAAGTTAATCAAAAACCAGCCTAATCGCCCATATGAACAGATCTCAGTTTGTTTAGAGTCTATTTAGTTGTTGATAGTTATTGTAGTATGTTTTACGCTTTTGTTTTTCCAAAATCGAAGGCGTATTTTTTACAACTTCGTTTTATCATCAAAGATGTACATTTTGACCAAAGATGACTCTAAAACAAACGAAACTGTTTGTTCCTGTGAATCAATTGTTGCATTGCATACTCAATCAAGAAATTGCAGAAACCCGTATCACCAAAGGCGACGAACTGTATGTTGCATGAAATTATACCGTGTTGACCCGTTATGCCAAATATATATCGAGAAAGGTGCTGATATCAAGGTTGCGAATTTTTGTGACGTTTGTGAACACTATAGCTTATAAGCCCTTTTAACTAAGCATGGTTGTGGCCGAACGGCGTACGGGGTCGTTTGAGCCCGAGGGGTACCGGGTTCGATCCCAGGGTGGGGTTTCCTTACAAATCTCCCAGAAAGACGTTAAATACTCCGTCAGACAGTTAATATGAATTAAAATGAAACCCAAAAAACAAACACAAGATATGTATTTGTTGATCACAAAGCACACAGACACACATGCACATTGAAAATACGTGTTATCCAGCACACACACATACACACCAGATCAGACTACAGTCCCGTTTCAAAAAATGATATCCATAAAGCAATAAAGCTACAAGAATAATTCGTATTACGCACATACACACACACACACACACACCTACAAACATACACTCACATACACACACACATCTACAAACATACACTCACATACACACATACACACCTACATCACATACACACACACACACACACACACACACACACATACATACACGAGGCTACACACTCAACAATGCCCTGACAATTTTCAAACTCGTGCATTTTGCCCATCAGAAATCGACCCTCGAATCACGAATCTCAAATCGAGAAACACGAATGCATCCCCGCGGCGACAGAACTAGGGAAATATAAAAATCGAAACAGAAAAAATAAAAATAATCGTAAATAATTGTTTGAAGACAGAGAAAAAATCAACGCACACACACACGCCAAATAAACAAAAATAAAATACTGAAAATCGTCGGCAGAAAAATAGAAAAATACATCATTACTGGAAAAAGAGGACAATGAACGGAAAGACACGATGAACAGCCGGAGGCAAAATAAAAGTACTGACGACAACACTGCCATCCATAATCAATAAAAGTAATAACGACAACGCTGCCATCTATAATCAACACTTCTAGCCTAATGACTGGCAAATCTAACTCGCGCGAAATTCCTGCTACAAAAATAAACCCAGAAATCACACACGCACACACAAGCACAATGTTTTTCAGCGCAGTGGTGGGTAATTACCCCAGGGGTAACCAAATATGACCCACGCCCGCACACAATCAAACAGCAGTATCAAACAAAATGGGCCGGGTTCGTACGCTAGAAAAACATATTGCCCATATATATAATGAAGATTTGTGTAACCATTGACACAAACACAAACACATATACACACACACACAAACAAATATACACAAAAATTGGCCCTGAAAAAAGTTCAGCAATCACACAGTACGCAAAGCGACCCCAATGACTATCGCCAACCTGGCCAACTACAAGTTCACAAAATCACCACGCTCACGACCGCAGTGCATTATAGATGGCGTCGAGAACGCTGCCGTCAACACACACACACAAACAACCAGCAACTATAGATGGCTCTGAGATCGACAGCTGCTGCGATAGAGCAGAAAATCGTGCATGGCCTGAGGCAAATTCAGTTGGCTGAGACGATGAAGCCGCTGCTTGCCCAGTTGCTGTCGGACCGCGTGCCGACAAAGATCACTGAGAGAGAGCGGCTCCGCTGCGCCACACAAAATTACATCCATAAATTACAATTATACAATTATCCATAAATTACAATTATTACATACATTAAATTATAATTACCGAAATTACATTCATACGATAAATTAGAATTACCGAAATTACATCCATACGTTAAATTATAATTACCGAAATTACATCCATACGTTAAAATATAATTACCGAAATTACATCCATACGTTAAAATATAATTACCGAAATTACATCCATAAGTTAAATTATAATTACCGAAATTACATTCATACGTTTAAATATAATTACCGAAATTACATCCATACGTTAAATTATAATTACCGAAATTACATCCATACGTTAAATTATAATTACCGAAATTACATCCATACGTTAAATTATAATTACTGAAATTACATCCATACGTTAGATTATAATTACCGAAATTACATTGCTACATTAAATTACAATTGAAAAAATTACATTTACAATTTTATAAAAATACCTTCACTTTTACCTACCTATCATAGATTCACACACAAACACACACACAAATACATAAATATATATACATTCACAGCGAAATTACCCAATTATTTTAAGGAAAAATTCACAATTATTAGCCAACTATTCTACAGGCCGTCTATATAAGAATTAATCTATCTAACTAACTATATATATGTGTGTACGTCTATATCTGTCCGTATGTGTCTGTCTGTGTGTGTGTGTGTGTGTGTGTGTGTGTGTGTGTGTGTGTGTGTGTGTGTGTGTGTGTGTGTGTGTGTGTGTCAGTATTTGAGTATGTATGTCTGTGTGTCAGTATATCAGTGTCAGTATATCAGTCAGTATCAGTCAGTGTCAGTCAGTGTCAGTGATATCAGTGATTGTGACAGTGACAGTGTCAGTATATCAGTGTGTCAGTGTCAGTATATCAGTGAGTGTGTCAGTGTCAGTATATCAGTCAGTATATCAGTGAGTGTCAGTATATCAGTGAGTGTCAGTATATCAGTGTCAGTATATCAGTATCAGTTATATCAGTGTCAGTTATATCACACTGACGCGCTAGACCGCCGATATAATGCATGCTGATTTCACAATGACCCCACACAGCTGACACGATGGGATACAACTTGAGCCCGCGCAGTCCATCGAATGCCACGCCGAGAAATTGGCCATCAACCATGTATGATAATGTTCCCTCGTCCATATCCAACACCACTGGTACACACACACACACACACACACACACACACACACACACACACACACACACACACACACATACGTATACAGTATTACTGTGTTGTTTGTTTTGTATATATTTTGTTTTTGCATTGTTCTGTTACATGTTTTGTTTTAGCATATGTTTTGTGGTAATTTGTTGCACTGGACAAATCTTGTTGAAAAAAATATGCATTGTCTGTATAGCAAGGAGTGACTTGACAGACTATATTATTTTATTATTGACATTATATTATTGACATATATTATTTTATTATTGATATTATTTTATTTTATATTATATTATTATTGACAGACTATATTATTATTGCCTTTGACGTTTTTGTTTTGTATATTACTTGTGTGTGTAACGTTGTTTTGTGTATTACTTGTGTGTGTGTGTGTGTTACCTGTAAAAGTATCGGGTACGACAAATGACGAGGCTAATTCGACGGATTCGGCGAGTGCGGCAGGATAAGTGATTCCGGCGTCTCCGGAGCCCCCATTGGAGGCCGGAGTTGATGCTGAGGATGTGGTGTTGTTGTTGTGAGCGTTGTGGTAGAGTTTGTTACGACCCACATCCCAACCCCAACTATGCTCATCCATGCCCACTAGACTTTGATATCCTACACTCACATACACACACACACACACATACACACATACATGTATAAGAGACACACACACAAATACATACATGTATAAGACACACACACGCACACACATACACATGTATAAGACACACACACACACACACACACACACACACACATGTATAAGACACACACTCACACACATTTATAACACACACACACATACATGTATACATATCTATAAGACACACCCACACACACATATTATACACACATACACACACACATATATAACACACACACACACATACATGTATAAGACACACAATCACACATGTATACATATCTATAAGACACACCCACACACACATATTATACACACATACATACACACATGTATAACACACACACACACATACATGTATAAGACACACACACACATGTTTAACACACACACACACACACACACACATGTATAAGACACACACTCACACACATGTATAACACACACACACACACATACATGTATACATATCTATAAGACACACCCACACACACACATATTATACACACATACACACACACACATGTATAAGACACACACTCACACACATGTATACATATCTATAACACACACACACACATGTATACATATCTATAATACACACACACACACATGTATAAAACACACACACATGTATACACATGTATAAGGCACACACATACACATATTTATACACATGTATAGAACGCACACACATGAGTACATACACATGTATATAACGCTCACACACACACACACAAGCACACACAAGTCGTATATTTGTTTAGTCAATAAATTACAAGAATAATACATGAGGTCAGCTGAAATCGACTGCATACTGGAAAAATCATTGCAATTACAAGAACACCACGCTGAAACATTGTCTGATATCATTGTCTGCTTCGGCGAAAAAGACACACACAAACAAACACAAACAAACACACACAAACAAACAAACACACACAAATTTCAGGTCTGCAGGTGATTGTATTAAAAAGTGTACGCTAGTTCCGTGTGTTTGTATGTGTGTGTGTGTGTGTTTGATTTGTATATGTTGCTAGTGATTTGTAGGTTTGCACTGTTATAAATGTTTATATATTATGTATATAGTCATAACGTAGAATTAACAAACTGAACTGAACACACACACACACATATATATGATGCACATATTCACGGAATTGAGATTTCATATGACATCATGCATTGTGTCGTATTTGAAAGTTCTATTTGAATCGACATACCGCTCAAACAGCTTTTACGATATGTCTGCGTGTGTGTGAGTGTGTGTGTGTGTGTGTGTGTGTGTGTGTATGTGTGTGAATGAAATTACAATGGAAAACGTAATACTGGAATTTACACTACACGAAATAATATTAATTATTATTATGCAAAATTAAATAGTCAATATATTATTGAAGCCTTTCTATGCGCTTGTCCACGTATAAAAACGTATACACCTACACATATACACTCACACACACAAACACATACATACACACACACACACTTGCCAACGCACGGAAACCGAATTCAAACAAAAAGGAACCCGGTTCTGCAGTCGAAAATACCACCGCTAGCACGATATCAAACAAACAACACCAACAAAACAACGACAAAACGACAAGCAAAAAACACACACGCGCCAAAATCAATCAAAATTCGTCAACAAACTAAAAATATCACCCTGCAACGGTACTGACGCTAAAAACAGACTCCATGTGTGTGTGTGTGTGTGTGTGTGTGTGTGTGTGTGTGTGTGTGTGTGTGTGTGTGTGTGTGTGTGTGTTAGTGTGTGTGTTGGTTGGAACACTCCTTCAACTCCTCACAGCTTTTCTAACCGGACACGCAGACAGACAGACAGGGAAATCAAAAAAATGTGTGTGTATGTATGTTCAAGGAGTGGCACACACACACACACACACACACACACACACACACGATGACGCGCATACAAACACATACACTGACGCACTCACTCACACACATACACTTACAATTCACAGAAGCTAAACATAGCAAACGCAGACATTTCTGAATAAAAAATACAACATGCAAATGAGAACAATGTACCGACAATGATATGTGTGGTGTATTATAAAGAGCGCTGAAATGGCATACACACACACACACACACACACACACACACATGGGCACACCTTGAGCAAAGCACTAGCTCAGTGGTTCCCAACCACAGGGTGGCGAAATAACGTTGGGTCACAAAGTCATCGTATTAGGTCGCTAAGAGTTTGTAGATAATGTTTATGTTGTGACTAAAATTTAATGCATGTGTGTGTGTGTCATATGGTGTGAAAAAGGCCAGTGTCTTAAACACCATTTATCTTCATCAATTATGTATGCATAGCACCTAATCTCAGGATTCTAAACAAACCACGATTGAATTATGATTAAAAGCATAATAATTACATATAAAGCCAATTATGGGTCGCCGCTAGAAAAATGTTGAAAAAAGTGTGATTTAGAATGTGGTTCATCACTAGAGTTTGAATTTGGGTCGACAAATCAACCGCCCACACACAAACACACATTGCAATGCAATGACATGTGCAACCTGGTCATTGCTTTTGCAATAAATGCCAATACATGTTATTGAGCACACACACATACACACATACATGCGTATAATCACTTACACACACACTGATTAACACACTGAAATCGATTGCCAATTCAACAACGCTTGCGTTTAAATGATTCACCACAAACAACACCACAAAGCGGTTCAAGCGGGCGAAATATTGCACTTGCAACACCCACAAGAGAAATGAGTGACTGTTGAACTGCCGTGTTGCAATCAACATTCAAAATGCACACGGAGTCAACCATATAATAATAACAAAACACAACAATAATAAAAATAACGCAGAGCTTGATGACAAAAACACATTAACAAACACAAACACAAACACTGAACAATGGAAACCATGTGAGAACACACGGGACATATTTGAGACATATATGAGACATATTTGGACTCCGTGGTGTAATGGTTAGCACACCCTCCTCACAAGCGAGAGGTCCGTGGTTCAAATCCCGGCGAAGCAGAATTTCTTTGAGCGAATTCTATAATCCAACAGCCCCTGTCCACCCAGCAGTAAATGATGGTACCAGATATCAGTCATGTGTTGTGCCATGCATTCTGGGGAGATGGCCCTCTCTAATACGTCTTTCGTCCTTGTGGCGCCATAGCGTGGAGAGGGTCGGTTCTGCGGTGGCAGCGAGCTGCACGGGACACACCTGTGTGTGTTCATAAGCTTCGACTTCTTCCCGTGTAGCAGCTATCATGTGTGAGACATGTGTGTGTGTGTGTATGATAGTCTCACCAGTGACGTGTAGTGAGGCTTGTGCGGTGGCCACTCCCACAACAGCGTGAGTGCCTCGCTGTTTGTTGGGCCAACTAATGGTCCACACATGCAGACCGCGTTCGTAGCCAACCAGACCACGAATACAGTCGGTCGACTGAGCGACAGGATGACGGTGAAATGTCGTGCCATCATCCTCCTGTAATTGTTACCAGAAACAGACAGACAGACAGACAGATAGAAAGAGAGAGAACAAAAGAATAAGAGAACAAGAGAAAATAAGAGAACAAGCGGAAACAAGGGATAATAAGAGAACAAGAGAGAATAAGAGAACAAGAGAGAATAAGAGAGAGCAGAGAGAGAGAGAGAGAGAAGAGGAGATGGTCAACATATTGCAAATCATATTGCATATTGCAAATGATATTGCAAATCGTCTTGCTTCATAATCATCCAAGCAATCGGCAAATGACAACTTTTTTTCCCATTTAGATTGAAAATAAGGCCAGCACAGTTTAGAGACCATTTTTACACATACACACACACACACACACACACACACACACACACAGACTCAGTCGGAGAGCGCAATTACAACTGTATAATTCAGCTGAGTTATATGATTGCCAGTTGTGACAGTACATAATAATCGAATGATATACCGTAGATCCTGGCCATATTAAGCCCATGTCACACTTTTCAGACCTGAAATACTAGGTTGTTTCTAGTAGTACTGCAGTCCAATAAGCCCAGCCAAAATGTGAACTTTTCTCCGGTGGTATTTTTCTATTACTCTGTTTGTTTCACATATAGAATTTATTAACATTGATAGTCCCAATCATAATAAATATGTGTGTATGTGTGTGTGTGTGTGTCTATATATCTTTGAGTGAACGTTTATGTGTATATCTGTGTTTGTGTTTGTTTGTGTGCATATATGTGTGTGTGTGTGTTTGTTTGTGTATATATCTGTTTGTGTGTAATTGTGTGTGTGTTTGAGCAAGGCTCACCTTGACGAAGATATTGTGAAGATATTTGTGTATATATCTGTTTGTGTGTAATTGTGTGTGTGTGTTTGAGTACGGCTCACCTTGACGAAGATGTTGTGAAGATATTTGTATATATATCTGTTTGTGTGTAATTGTGTGTGTGTTTGAGCACGGCTCACCTTGACGAAGATGTTGAGACTGCGGTCGTGATTGTTCCATGCGTGTTGCAACTGCTCATTGTGCCCGACAGCCGGCCTATCAAGCAATACGTCCAGACGATGAGATGGAGGCCGTCGCCGTACCGATGCCGCCGTCAATTGTTGCAACAAAGCGGCAGCCGACGAGCCCTGCGTCCCTTGCAACTTGCAACGACGCTGGTTGCCATTGCTATCGCGACAAACGACAGCGCCGGCGGCGGCTACCGCCGATGATGATATCGTCGAATTCGACGACGATTGCGGCTGGTTCGTCGAATTCGACGATGTGAGAGAGGTGTTGCCCGATAATTTGCCCAATACGGCTTTAGGAGCACACACACACACACACACACATTTTCATTTAATAAAGCATTTATAAATCGCATTATTTAAGCATTTAATACATTGACATACATGCATATTCAAATGAATGTTGCGCATGGAAACAAGATAACACAATACAATACGCACAGACACACATACATACACATTTTTGTTATTAAGGCATTTGTATTTTGTATCTATTTTCATTACAGCTATCAAGGATTCAAGGTGGTGGTGAAAACGGATTGCTGATTTCAACAAATGATGCGCAAACACTGGGGAAAAAAGTTTGAGAACCACTGCCAATCTATACCTTTTACAATTTCATTTGTCCCAACTGAAATCAAAGTTGTCCCAACTGAAATCAAAGTTGTCCCAACTGAAATCAAAGTTGTCCCAACTGAAATCAAAATTGTCCCAACTGAAATCAAAATTGTCCTAGCTAGAACCACAATGTATGTCATTGATTTTACATTAAATATCAAACTTAATTGTTATCAGTACATTTTATTGTATTTCACATGAAAAAATTAGCATTAGTCGTAAAACATAGATATGTACTACTTACTATGTACTATACAATTATGTGCTACGGTATGTACTGACGTACAGACAACCGAGCGAGAAGTGGAATTTCTCGGTGAATTAGCACAGAGCAGCGTGGACGTGCGACGTATACGAGGTCGTTGACCCGCCGCGGGGTGATTGACCCCGAGGTCAACGACCCCCCGACCCGAAACGGTCAGCACAGCGCCCAGAACGCCCGAGGCAAAAGTCGGGGCGGCCATCGATGAAGGCACACACACACGACACACTTCAACACCACCCATTTTACACTCACACACACACACACTAACACTAACACACACACTAACACACAGATATGGGCCTCTATAATACCAACAACACACAACCAACCGAGCGACGCCAAACACCAACTAATACTGCACAACTGCAGTACACACCAACACACACATATATACACACCCACACACACACACACACATACAAGCTAGCGTACACACGAACGTATATGCACACGAACGTATATGATGTGTATGTGTGTGTGTGTCTATGTATGTGTGCATGTGTGCACCTGTATCCGTAAATATGTAGATCTACGTGTGTGTGTGTGTCAGTGTGTGTGTATGTGTGATAGTGTGTGTGTGTGTGTGTGTGTTGTGTCGTTTAGCATGTCGTTGTCAGCATGACACATATTGCTAGTTATTACATAAATTGTTGCAAAATCTATGCATGTGTCGATTTATCAATATTGTTCAACATAATCATTGGTACACAGACACACACACTAACACATATTAACACACTAACACACATACGCACACACTAACACACACATACACACACTAACACACACACAGAGACAGACACTAAAACACTAACACACATATGAATACATATGAAAATGAATACGTGATTGTAAATACATGTATGTACGGAAAAAACACACATACACACACACACACACACTGTGACAATCAAAGCGCATGGTTGAGTACAACAGACACACACTAACACACACACACACACACAGACAGACAGACATACAAACACCTACCCACGTCATCACACACACCCAGAAATAACCTCTCTCGCATTCTCGCATGGAAATTCTACGAAGGACACCCACATACACATACACTCAAACGATAGCGTTTGGTGGCGTATTGGAGAGAGAAAAAATGTGAAAAAGAAATATTCTAGATGGACACGCACTGGTGGTGATGGCAATGATACACTTTCACCGAGAAATTGCTGAAGAAATGCGTCGAAAATAAAAATGATAGGAAAACCCGCGCAGGGCCAAATAGAAACCAAAAAAACAAAACCAAATTAAATAAGATAGCAGACGTTGCCAGGTGATGATGCGAGAATTCCTATAATATATATATATATATATATATATATATATATATATATATCTATTCCATATGTATTATATTTTTCCCGAAAACAACTGTTATTTAATCTTCTTGAATGAGCTTCCTTATGTTGTATGAATGAATATCAAGTGAGAAAAAGGTGTTCATATATATATATATATATATATATATATATATATATATATATATATATGTGTGTGTGTGTGTGTGTATAGCATTTTATTAACTCTGGCCTTGAAACTGTGCTTGTGTGTGTATGTGTCTGTGCAACCGTATGCAATAGAGTAAACAGCACAACATTGCAATCACAAGACACACACTCGCAGACAGATACATGGATACACATACACACAAATATACACACACACATACACACACATACTCACACATATACACATACGCTTTGGAAGAGGGCAATAACGGCCTTTCTGGAGGTACAAGTTAAACGATATTGAGCTAAAGGACGTCTCCAAAGAGAAAGACCTCGGAGTAATATTTCACAACAGCCTTTCACCAGAAAGTCACATTTCTAATATAGTTAAGAAAGTGAATAACAAGATAGCGAACATAAAATCAGCATTTTCGTACATTGATGAGGGGATATTAGCGAAATTGATTACATCCACCATTCGGCCAACATTGGAATACGAAGAAATTGTTTGGAGTCCACATTTACAAAAAAACATATTAAAAAACTGGAGAAGGTAAAGAAATCAGCCACAAAAATATTAGGAAGCATCAAACCTTTGGCATATTTCGACAGACTAAAAGTTAGGTTTGACAACGCTAGAAGATAGTAGAGTTAGAGGGGATTTAATCTCAGTTTATATATGTCTTACGGCATTGGTTCCCAACCTGGGGGTAAATTACCCCCTGGGGGTAATTAAGCAATTGTTCGTGGGTAATGTAGGGGTGACAGGAAAATGTTGAGAATTCTGAAATTCAAGAAAACATTGCGGTACCTTGTATTGGGATTAATGTTAACTTAGCATATTATGTTTATTGTTTGCATTGTGTGGATATTGTATTGCTCATATGGCGTGTTATATGACACACACAACTGTTTAAGAAGACATATGACAGCTGGAAGGCGGGAGTCACGAGCCTCTGACTCATTACTGCGAGGACAACTAGTAATCTCAACTACATACTCACGGACAGTGAAATATGACTTAAATCAACTGTTTTCACATCCAAATATTCCACAACTAAATTTTCCAGTAACGATCATAAATAAGAAATGCATTTGCACGCAGGAATTTGACCGATATAATAACAGCATGATTAAAGTTTTAGAGTTAAAGGTTAAAGGCTGCTCAAGTGACAGCTGCTACACGGGAAGAAGCCGAAGCTTATGAACACACACAGGTAATGTCCCGTGCAGCTCGCTGTCACCGCAGAACCAACCCTCTCCACGCTATGACACCACAAGAACGGAAGACGTATTAGAGAGGGCCACCTCCCCAGAATGCATGACACAACACATGACTGATATCTGGTACCATCATTTACTGCTGGGTGGACAGGGGCTGTTGGATTATAGAATTCTCCCAATGAAATTCTGCCCCGCCGGGATTCGAACCACGGACCTCCCGCTTGTGAGGCGGGTGTGCTAATCACTACACCACTTGGTTTGCGAAAAATTTCACTCTCAAAAAAATTAGTTGCAACAAGCTGATGAAAAAATTCCAACCACAAAAAATTGCCAGCACTTACAAATAAAAAATCATATTTCACCTCGTCCTCTAAGAACCTACAAATCTACAGGGATTTGCACACAAAATTGACATTAGCGCCATCTATGAGTGTGTGTGTGTGTGCATGTTGTAAACACTCACAGGAAAATCGCTGTCCCATGACGGCTGCTCGTGTTAGCACCACTCCTGCAGTCGCCGCTGCCGCTGATGCCCGATAACCGGCAACGCCAACACTACACGCAGAGGCGGCACCAGGCACCACCAACACGGGGCTAGCCCGAGCTACACTGCTGAGTCTGCGCGTGCGACTGCGACGCCAAACAGCAGGGTGGCCAGGGGCGGATGCAGGCACGAAAACAGGGTGGGCAGAGGCGGCTAGACGCGCTGAACGTCGTGGGTGTTTACGAGCGGCCAATCGGGTGTTATATCGACTCAATGCAACACCTCCGCCCCTGCACACACGCACGCATACACACACAAACACATATGTACACACATACACTCGCACACACACACATACTCACGGACAGTGAAATATAATTTAAATCAATTGTTTTCACATCCAAATATTCCACAATTAGGTGGACACACACACACACACACATACACAATCACAATTAGGTGGACACACACACACATACACACAATTAGGTGGACAAAATACAAACATACACACATACATATGTATGTGTGTTGATAATAGCGCATACGTACACATACAAATGCACCCGCACACACACATACATACATGCACAATGGAGATAGATGCAGTTTTATGCGCTGATTATGAATATGATTAAATTAAGACTCTATGTTTGACCAATTTGTCAGCAAATGCATTTGAAAATTATAATGGGGAAAAAAGCTCGAATAACGCATTTATCCAATGTGTACTGAACAGTGGCGACGACAAAAGGAGGGCTTTTAAGGGCTTCATCCCCCTCGAAAAAAATGTGTCAAGCCCCCCCCCCCCCCAATGATCCTGATCATAAACATTTCAACAGTGTAGTTCCTCATGTTTCGCCAAACCCCCACATTGTTTCCTTAGCCCCCCAAACGGAAACCCCTGGCGCCGCCACTGCAGAACACCTACACAAACTTGTCACACAATCTAGCATGCTAGACCAACTGATTCTAATGAGGAAATGAGTCATTACAATGAAATGATACAATGAAATCAACCTGGAAATGTGACAAAATTGACTTCAAAATGAAAACATCAAAAATTGATAACAATGTGATTTAAATAATGTGTATTTGAACTCGAATTATTTTATGAAAATTAATTTGTCTATAGCTACATTCGTTTGGTGGTTTGTTGACCATGAGAAAACAGAGCCATACATTCTAGGATGATAATTGGTGATAATTAGGACTGTCAAAATTAAAAAAAGTTAATTTTTCACCTAAAAGTCACTTTTTCATAAGCTACCTAAAACTGCATGAAAAAGTTGTGTACGATAATTATTAAAACAGTTATTAGGTTACAAAAAGTTAGTTTTTCATCGTTAGTTAACTTTTTTGCTACCTTAGGTTACCTTTTGTTATTTTTCTTGTTATAAGGTCACTTGTTACCACGAAGTTTGGTAACTTTTTACGGATACAAAACGGTATAAATGAGGATAGAATATGAATAGATGGAATATATCACTTTGATGGGCCAATTTGAATCGTTCAAGTAGAACGGCATAATCTAATTGAACGACACTACGGGGTAAGGTTTGAAAAATGAGGATTAACTCATGTATACATTGTATATGTCGCATCGCAACCATCCATGTGTGTATGCGAGCCACAAATACTTCTAGGGGGGGGGGGGCAAGGATTGTTTCTGAGGGGCCACAAGAATTCGGGTCCATGTTAAATGTGTAAGGATTCAAGAACATTAAAAACGTTAATTTATGAAAAACACTTGAAAACCCACAAAAATGTTTCTATATTTTTTCATAGATTATATGTTAGGTTAGGTTTAGCGTTCTAATGTAATGTGCTGCCTTTGCAGGAGGCGAGGGTCTGGGAGAAATTCGTTAAGTCAAATTTACTCAATCTAATGTTCTTGAATCCTTACACATTTAGCTTCAGCCTGCGATAACGTAGCACAAACTTACCCGACAAGGATGTTGATAGAAATGAAACTGCACAAAGAACACACTCACTAAGTCACCACAACACACACACACACACACTCACACATACATACACCCGACCACCAGTAGAAACGACGAATGATTTGAATAGAAAATCAGGCGATGATAAAAATTGGACCGGTATAGCTCGAGCGTGTGAAGACCGCAACACGAACGGTCAGAAAAGCCGCATCTTTTCGCTGAGTGAATAAAAATGACCACGCAAATGCAAACAGCTGAAAACGGTCATTATGCACCAGTGGCGTAGCTAGGTTATATATTGCCCGGGGTGGTAATTATATTTTTACCTACGTCGCCCATTGTGTATGTTTGTGGGTGACTTAGTCGCAAGAAACTGTGTGACTGTGTTTCAATACGACTGTAATAGGGAATTAACAAGTTCATATGTGGATATAGCTGGAAACTGGATATGTGGATATAGCTGGACCTCTCATTGTGGATTCGGTGGTGTATTTGTTAGCACACCCGCCTCACAAGCGAGAGGTCTAGGGTTCGAAACCCGGCGGAGCAGAATTTCTTTGGGTGAATTCTATAATCCAACAGTCCCTGTCCACCCAGCAGTAAATGATGGTACCAAATATCAGTCATGTGTTGTGTCATGCATTCTGGGGAGGTGGCCCTCTCTAATACGTCTTCCGTCCTTGTGGCGTCATAGCGTGGAGAGGGTTGGTTCTGTGGTGGCAGCGAGCTGCACGGGACACACCTGTGTGTGTTCATAAGCTTCGGCATCTTCCCGTGTAGCAGCTGTCACTTAGGCATTTAACCCTTAACCTCTCATAATAGTACATGCATCCAGTCATCTAATAGGAGAAGATCATTATTTTCAATCGATCTTGCCTTCATTCAGTTGTTTTTTAGATTAAAACAACCAATATAAAATAGTATATTAGAAAATGCAACTCAGATATAAAATGATAATTCAGCATCATTAGCAGTCCTTGCTCCGCTTCTTCAAGCCCCCCCCCCCGTGTTACGCCACTGATGAATGAAATCATCCTGCATCATATCCTATTAGAAAAACAAAAGCTACATTTGCCGAAAAGCCGCAAAACCACACGCCGAAAACCGCTAACAAAATCAAACAAGAAAACACCCCAACGCGCAGCGTGCATATGCAACAAAGTTGATGCTAAAATAACTGGCAATGGTTGCCACAATGGAACCCACAAACCCACACACACACAGGCACACACATTACCGTTATAACATTAGCACATAATCATGTCCTTTTCCTCAATCCCTATATACTGTTTCCTTATTGCAAGTCTTCCTATGTACTTTTTTACTCTGGGGAAAAGTGTACTTCTCCATCTGACTGCGCGCAACCAAACTGTGTGTGTATGTGTGTGTGTGTGTGTGTGTATGTGTGTGTGTGTGTATCAGTGGCGGCGCCAGGAGTTCTACGGTGGGGAGGCTAAGGACAAAGACATGAGGGTTTGGCAAAACATAAGGGAACGAAACATAACATAACATAACAAACGAAACATAGCATAGGTTTGGCGAAACATAACTACACTCGAAATGTTCATGGTCACGATTTTTGGGGGACTCAGAGAAGACTTGGCACATTTTGGAATAAGGTTTCAGCCTCTTCAAACCCCCCTGCTTGGCACCGCCTACGATGAGTACATGTGAATAAAACTGTACCACCCTCTATACTAGTGGTGTTTGTGTATTATTAAATATTTTCCCTGTAAAAAGCTATTTCTCACAGAGAAACTTTAACTTGTGTGAGTAAAAATAAAAATAAAAAGTTTTGCTATTACGTCATTTGTAATTTCATCTTTTTCGTATAACTATCAAAAAAGTCATGAGCGTGAAAACATGACTTCTTATTTAAAAAGGGTGCAAACAAGAATTAAGAATACCCTAATTAAAAAGCCACTAATTAAGAAACACTGCTCATTACTGAAACAAAAGCCAAAAATTGACACCGGCAGAAATATTTGCGATTTGCTGTCTATATCCACACAGAAAAAAACACTATATTTATATTATTATTTCTGTTTATATAATGTTCCCATTGACACGCTGACCATACACACACACACTCTCTCTCTCTAGTACACTCTCATGCTCTTCCATACACGCGCACATATACAAATGTAAACACTCACACGCACACACGCATATCAATATACAACCACTAATAAACACACACACACACATATATACACTCGTATATATCCTTGTATTCACATTGTTCTATGTGCATATATAAGCCCATACCCTGATTTCAGTATTGTATTTTGTGGTGCTAAACTAGGTTTACATACTAGCCAAAAACAACAAGTATACAATTATGCATTATACAATTATAATTAGTAATTATACAATTATAATCAACATATACGATACTTACTGACTACATCTTTGCTAGGGCCGGGGTACTTAGCATAGACACACTAGGCGCCCTACCACTACCTCCGATTAGTGTGTATGTGTGTGTGTGTATGTGACGTGTGTATGTGTGTATGTGTTTGTGTGTATGTGTGTATGTATGTGTTCAATTTTGCAAGCACCCATGTACTTTCTGTCGATTTTTGCTCCATATTTTTGTCCCCATACCGATCTGTGTCTACACTTTATTACTCTGCTCCTGCTCGCGCCTTTGTCCTCGAAAGTGCGCTATATCAAATACATGTTGTTGTTGTTGTTGTAAATTATTTAGATTGTACTAATCATGAACATGCATCATCGAGTCTATAGATTATTCAGAATTAGTTGGAGAATTAGCTGCAATCAAAGCACGAAATATTCTGGTATTTCTTTCGTATCTGGTTGATATTTTTCGTTTCGCCAGAAATTGTATGCTAAACCTATGCATTATATTTTGCTTAATCCCTTAACAGGAGTTTTGCTATACAGCTATCAAAGAATCCAGGAGATGCGATAATTGACTGCTGATTTGAAAGCAGTGCCAATATGAATATATTTTAATCAACACAAAAATAGTCAGATCATGTTGAAATCACATCGGGATAGCCCCCTTGTAGTTGAGTATCGATAGGTAAACAAAGGTTGACGCTAAATGTGTAAGGATTCAAGAACATTAGATTGAGAAAGTTTGATTTAACGAATGTCTTCCAGTCCCTCGCCTCCTGCAAAGGCAGCACATTACATTAGAACGCTAAACCTAACCTAACATAAAATCTATGAACAATATAGAAACGTTTTTAAGCGTTTTTTATAAATTAGCGTTTTTAATCTTCTTGAATCCTTACACATTTAGCTTGGATCGTAAAAACACCGCCACACAATCCGCCCTAGGTTCGGCAAAACAGCTCTTTCTATATAATACACCGCACATGATTCCATATGATGTCATTCACAATTTTGCCAAGACGCACAGCATGTGTGTGTGTGTGTATGTTGCTGACGCATTGTCTTGCACACTGAGAGAAAGAGGGTGTGACATTGTTGCAGCGAATAATATAGCGTGCAACTCGCAGTATACACGCCAAAGGTTGAGAACCCCTGGTCCAAGAACCTCCAATTACCTGAGGCAGACCCAGTCTTGGCCGAACATACAATTCGTTACATCAAGAAATTACCACTGTGTATATGCACATTTTGATCATGAATACTTATTAATACCTACATACATACACATACACTCACACACACACACACTCACACACACAACCCCAGTGGCAAATTTAAAGGTTAATTTGGTTGGCCAAGTTTAGTACAACGAAAGAACAAATAAAAATGGCCATTTGCTTAAAAGATACACTCGTGGATCCAGAGGGGGCTCAACCCCCCCCCCCCAAATGTTTCCATCAACTCCTCATAACCAAGAGGTTCAATAAAAGAGGTCAAGAAAAAGTACAAATTTTGTAGAATTTGTTGATATAAGCATTATCGCAAAGATGTTGCATAATGATGCATGTACATGACTGATCGCCCCCAAGATTTCAGCCCTCCCAAAATTGCACTCTGGAGCCGCCACTGGAAAGATACGTTGAGAAATACTGTTTCACATATAGATAGGCTGATGTATGAAACACATTAGACAAATAATACTTGAGCAGCAAGGATGGATTCAATAAAAGGTTGGATATGAGAAACTATTGGAGATTGAAAGAACATTACAGACATGGACAGAGATAAGCAAAACCCCTTAACAAAACCAAAACCAAAATGAAAAATAAATAAAACGGAATTACCGTAAATGATCTATTTATCCGACAGGCTCTAATAATCCGGCACCCTCAGGTATGGTTTGAAAAATAATCCGGCAGGCTCTAATAATCCGGCACTTCCTGGAAAGGCTTATTGAAACTGCAAACACGATTCAGTTATAGTTCAGCAACAGTTTATTCAGCAATGGGCGATTACTACACAGAGGAGATATGGAGACACTGTGGAGATAGGCGTCTTCTCTCGTCCCTGTTATCAGTGCACTATTTTTTGTGTTGCTGTTTTTGCGCAATCCTACCGTGCAGAGTGACCAAAAATAATCCGAAAATCTAATAATCCGAAACCATACCCAGGGGGTCAAAAATAATCCGGCATGTCGGATAAAAAGAGCATTCACGGTAAACGGAATTGCTCTCAAATACCGACAACGTATCAACCCAAAATGCAGATGCAACAGCTAATCTGCAACAAAGACGATCCGAACATTGGGCTTAGATCCTGGGGGTTATGGGGGTATACATACCCCTCATATATTGGCTGGGGGCGATGAATATGCAATTATACGCCCCGATAATTCTGCTGAGTTCAGTTCATTGGGTATATTATCATCAAAATCAGCATAGCAAAAAGTAACAATAAACGACAAATGTGAGTGTATATGCAATGATATGAAATATACCTTTCATTGGGGTATGTGTGTGTTGTAATTGAATAGGCCGAAATTAGTTGAGGGTCTCATGCAATTGACCAAATTGAGTCAACAATTTGAACACTAATGCATGATGGCTGTCATACCCACTTGAGCCTCGAAACAACACAAATCTACTCCCCTGGACGGAGATATGCAACCAAGCGAAAGAGAGAGAGAGAGAGAGAGAGATACTCAAAACTCACTGTGCAGTCATGACATGTACAAGACAACGTGCACCACAGCCCACACAAACGGCTGCCAGAGGAACAGTCAGAGGCGATACAAGATGGGGGCCACAGCTCACAAACACCAACGAGCCCAGCAGTACACAGGGAACACAAGCGCTGCTAATGCTAATGAAGCCTCTATTATAACTCCAACACCAATAGCAAGAGGCCGGTTCCAACAGCACCACGGGAGCCGAACCGCAAGAGTTCCAGCCAAGCGGTACCGGCGACCAGCCCCAGTGGAGCGGCGCGCGTGCAGCCGAAAACGCCGCCACACCGACACAAACACTACGAGAAAAACAACACACTAGCAAACACCTAGCAAAAACACCAGCCTAAACTTGCAAACACTCACTCACACACACTCACTCACTCACACACACACACACAAAGCAAATACCTACAGACTAACACTAACACAGACACAGACACAGACACACACAGACTAACACTGACACAGACACAGACACACACAGCCGTCGTTGCCGTCGACAAGCGACAAAGTCGACAGCGACGAACTGAATTTACCACCAAACATTTTCCCCCACGAGAGCAGCCCGTTGTAACGCCATCTGTGATTGGTCGGCCCAGCAGCCAATCAGCGACGAGGACACAGTGTGTAAGTGTGCAAGTGTCTGTGTGTGCGTGTGTGTGTCTGTCTGTCTGTCTGTGTGCAAGTTAGACACCCGGCTCGCGTCAGCTGACTGATAAAGACACGTGCCATAAGTAACAGCACTTGTGTGTGTGTGTGTGTGTGTGTGTGTGTGTGTGTGTGTGTGTGTGTGTGTGTGTGTGTGTGTGTTAGTGTGTGTGTTAGTGTTAGTGTGTGTGTGTGTGTGTGTGTGTGTGTGTGTGTGTGTGTGTGTGTGTGTGTGTGTGTGTGTGTGTGTGTGTGTGTGTGTGTGTGTGTGTGTGTGTGTGTGTGTGTGTGTGTGTGTGTGTGTGTGTGTGTGTGTGTGTGTGTGTGTGTGTGTGTGTGTGTGTGTGTGTGTGTGTGTGTGTGTGTGTGTGTGTGTGTGTGTGTGTGTGTGTGTGTGTGTGTGTGTGTGTGTGTGTGTGTGTGTGTGTGTGTGTGTGTGTGTGTGTGTGTGTGTGTGTGTGTGTGTGTTTGTGTGTGTGTGTGTGTGTCTACACGCTGTAACAGATGAGGGCTTGCAGACATCATATATATACACACACACACACACATCTATCGAGTGGGGAAATTGCGAACAGGGGAAAGAGTAAGGGGTCGATGGCCCGACGGAATCGACACACACACACACACACACACACACGCACACCGACGTACTAGGGGAGATACAACACGCACATACACACACACGCATATATACTCATATATATATATATATACACACATACACACACACACGTGGGACCAACGCAACTCAACGCAACGCAATGATAATGGAGCATGTTAGCAACCCCCCACAAACCAACCAACTCCCCCAACAGACACACAGATAGACACAGAGACACACACGCACATAAATTCCCGTTGTCTTTGCATGAGGAAAAAGTATACTGGTGTGTGTATGTGAGTGTGTGTGTGTTCTTGGCATATGTGCATACAGACACACACCAGCATACACACACACACACATACGTCTCCAAAATACAACAGGAAATACAGGAAAATGTCACTTTCAAATACAGGAAAATGACAGACAGTGGCGGATCAAGGAGCAATTGCTAGGGGGGGGGCAAAGATCAAGGCTTGCCATATGACAACACATACACACACACACACACATACTATTATCCAGGAAAGATATAATTTTCCAGTGAGGAAATACAAACCTTAGCGTTATGACTTATTCTAACGGCTAACTACTTAATATTACCTACTATTTACTTATTATAACGACTTATCATTTCCCAACTTGCACTAAACAACGCCACACATACACACACACACATACACAAGTATGTTTCAAATAAACAAACACACACACACACAAGTATGTTTCAAATAAACAAACACACACACACATACACACGCACACACAGATCACCCGCAGAGAAGAAATATTGAAGCAATTTCAAACGTAAACGACAGTTCACACACACACACACACACACACACACACACATACACACTGTGAAAGACAGGTTTAAATATAGTCCCACATATGTCCAGACACACACGAAGCAGATGTGAGAAAGAGAGAGAGAGTAGAAGAGAGAGAGAGAGTGTGTGTTGACACTAAATGTGTAAGGATTCAAGAACATTAAATTAAGCTAATTTATTTATATAAAAAAACGCTTAAAAACGCAAAAATACGTGTCTATATTTGTCATAGATTTTAGGTTAGATTAGGTTTAGCGTTCTAATGTAATGTGCTGTCATTGCAGGAGGCGAGGGTCTGGGAGAAATTCGTCAAATCAAATTTTCTCAATCTAATGTTCTTGAATCCTTGAACACATTTAGCTTCAACCCAGAAACAGAAACAGAGAGACAACAGACAACAGAGAACAGAGAAACAGAGAGACTGCAGAGAAACATCACACAAACACAGACAAACCTGAAAAACACCCAGACAGCTGGATGAAAACAAATATAGATAACCAAGGACAAACACACTTAATGAACTAAGACAACAATTTTATTATAAATTATTATCATCTATTTCAAACACAATTATTTCACAATAAACATACCAAACATATATTTGCACGTATATGAATGTATGTGTGTGTGTGTGTGTATGTAGGTGTGTGTGTGTGTTTGTGTGTGTATTTGTGTATGTAGCAATATTTACAGTGTAAACACGCATTCCCTTTCGGAATTTAATCAACCAGCACACTTAGTTTGATTTTGTAAATATTAACATATTAAAATTAAATGTACAATATGATTAAATATGCATGTAATTCTACCATATTGTTTAACATTACCAAATCATCAAGAATAGAAAATACTGTAAGTACAAACACACACACACACACACACACATACACACACTAATGTTATGACTAAGACAGAGCATGTGATGTGCGGAAAGACAGAGGGGAGAGGTCATCGACAGCGATGTTCAACCATCGATCGCAACATACACATGCACACACACATACAAACAGCATAGGGCTACACACACACTCGCACACACACGATATACACATATACACACACACACACTTCCGCATATACGCACGTATACAAAGGCATAATCTGCGTATGGCTCAGTGTTGTCCGTTCCGTTTGTGTATGAGCGCAATTATACAAGCAGGGAGTTATGGAGCGAAACAGCCACCCCTCCATACCCACACTGACACACACACACACACATACACAAGCAACACTAGAACATGTTCAATCAATAAAATCTACCGACCCCTCAGACACACACACACACACACACACATACATACACACGAATAGAGAGAAGCAAAGACACAAACTTATATACAGCCTAAAACATGTCCACGAATTCGTGTTTGTCTGTGTGTGCATGTGTGTGTGTGTGTGTTGGTGTGTGTGTGTGTGTGTTTGTGTGTGTGTGCTTGGTGACACACTAGCTAAATAAATGAATAAATGAATTCAAATTGTGATAGAAAACATACATTTCACACAAAACAGCCCTCAATAACCCGCCAATGGGGAATTTCCCACAGGTAAAATGTACCTGATCTAGAGAAATAATAACCCCACGGAAAATAGCACTGGGAGGAATGAGCAAATTTTCTGCTCAAACAACGTCTTTTCTGCTCAAACAGCTGACGAACAGTGGCGTAGCTAGAATATCCACATAATAGAAGGTTAAATATTAAAGGCTGCTCAAGTGACAGCTGCTACACGGGAAGAAGTCAGAAGCTTATGAACACACACAGGTGTGTCCCGTGCAGCTCGCTGTCACCGCAGAACCGACCCTCTCCACGCTATGACGCCACAAGGACGGAAGACGTATTAGAGAGGACCAACTCCCCAGAATGCATGACACAACACATGACTGATATCTGGTACCATCATTTACTGCTGGGTGGACAGGGACTGTGGGATTATAGAATTCACCCAGTGAAATTCTGCTCCGCCGGGTTTTGAACCACGAACCTCCCGCTTGTGAGGCGGGTGTTCTACACCACTACACCACGGAGTCCACAATGAGACTCCTTATATGGTTCCAGTTGTGGCGTGTGTCATCTCATGTTTATCGCGTTCTATCATTAATCATTACTATACAGTCAACTGTACCGGGAAATACTCACCAGACAACTCATACGAAACTACAGAAACTACAAGCAATATCACGTTATCGTGCGTTTTTGTGCTTCGCTGCAAAAAATTGCCACTTTCTCTCTCCATTGAAGACAATGCGTCATCAACACACACACACACACACCCACACACACACACACACACATAGTGTACACCTAATTCACAGAATCGTCAATGACATCATGTGTGTGTGTGTGTATCATATAGGAATGTGTTGATAGATATATACATATATTGTATTAATTGTTCCGGTAGTGATATTGCTTGTACGCAAAACCAACCAATAATTATGTGCAAATATGTGTAATTATATAAAATAATAAATAATTGTCGACCTCACACAGATCTGTTGAGATCGAGGACCTGTGTGGGGTCCAAGGATCTGTATAGATCGAGGATCGGGAGAGTGGATCGTGAGGTCAGATGTTATCAGGTTGGAGGCTGAGGAAGCTCCGTGAAGTAAGAAGAAA
>OU696579.1:1525000-1555000 GCA_916048095.2 Sacculina carcini | reverse complement strand
TAACAAATACACTCAACTGAACTGAAATTAGATAAAACCTCAGGGAATTGAGATGAATATTGCCTCGAAGAACACATGCCGAGCAGAGAAAACGGTAGCCTAAACACTCAAGCAAAATTAAGCACCTTTCAACATATACATGTACACGATTACAAGCCTGCATATATATAAAACTGAACAAAAACAGAATAAACGAACAAGTTCAATATACCTGATATGAAAAGCACATGATCAGTGATTTTCGCGAACCAACTTAATATAAATGCACAAATACAACAACAAAAACCAAACGAAATCAGGGTTAAATGTCGCAAGCTCTGGCATCTCTATTCGTATTCGTGTTTTTAATGCTGCCAGATGACTTTGGTCTCAGAATATTGTTTGATTTATGATATTGTATTTCCGTGTGAAATATCAGTAACTAAGATTGAATATATACCATTTTTTACGTATCAATTTTCAAAATTTAATGATAATATCAATCAGCTATACTTGAAAACATTTTGGAGCCTATTCGTACGAATACGAGCGCATTTTGAATAACAACCTATTTAATAATTAATTGAATAAACATATACATAATACAATTGAATAACATACATAACATAATTGAATAAACATTATTGAAAACATACATACATACATACAAACAAACATACATAATTGAATAAACATTTTTTGCATATTGAATAACAACAATAACATTTGTATTTGGTATAGCGCTTTAATTATTATAGGCGCGAGAAACAGATAGCCACAAAGTATTTCAATTTTATTTCATTTTTTTATTTTTTACTTTAACAATTATATATTTATTTTCATCGGTGATAGATACCGCCGCATAATGGGCCGTGTGCGTGTAATCCGACCCAAATGTGTGATCTCCGACCATGCTTTGATTGTTTGCACATTGAAGACACAGCTGCGGCGCCGGCACCAGCGGCCCAGTCCGATCGCAAGACCTGACTGGAGCGGTCTGTGGAAGTGCGGCACGCGGGGAAGGTTTGTTGCGACTGTGAGCAATCGCATTGTCAGGAATGGTGGCGACTTCGGTGATTTGACTGCAGCATTCCGTTTCGCGGCCGACCAAAGCGTACGACGATACGATGCGACGTACGATTCCAAAGCAGCGTAGAGGTCGACGATTGTCACTCTAGAACAACCCAGAAATCGCTGCCCTCCGGCGAGCAGCTCTGACGCATAATAGCGATGAGCAGTTACTGAAAGTCAACCGACTGTTGCAAGCACACACACTGCATCAAGAAAACACAGTGCGCCGCATGGCGGAGCAAATCATGCTTCATCTCGAGGCAGGCAGAAGTGCCTCCATGTGGCAGATGATCAACGATCTTAGCGGCAGAAAACGAGCGGCTCCGAGCATCACGTCAGCCGAGAGCATCGACGAACGCATAAATTCGACAATGCGTCACTTTTCGGAGCTTTTGAACCGACAGACTCAATCCGAAGAGTTACAGCAGCCTGCTTCACTACCAGATATGCCCGTCATGTCACATCACGAAGTATCGCTCTGCGAGCTGACTTCGGCTGTCAATTCTGCGGCGTGCAGTAAATCAGCAGGGTTCGACGGCATCCCAGTGGACGTTTGGAAAGTCGACGAGCTGACGCATCTGCTGCTGCCCTTTGTGAACAGCGTTGTAAACTACGCATGCCCACCAGAAGAATGGCTCAGGTCAGTAATAATAACCATTCCGAAGAAATCTGGCAACATGGAGCTGCATAACCCCCGAGGAATCTCGCTGATGCCATCTGCCACCAAACTCTATAATCGAGTGATGTATAATCGTTTACGCGAGCATATCGACAGCAATATTCTACCCGCACAGTCTGGTTTTCGTCCCAACAGAGGCACAACAGAACAAATTATCTGTCTCAAAATGTGCATGGAGGACGCCACTGTGAGGAAGAAGTCGTTATTATCATATAGTCAGTCGCGATTGCATTAGATTTCCAAAAAGCATTCGATAGCATCAACCGTTTTGCAATGAAACAGGTGCTCCAGTTTTACTGCCGCAACAGTGCCCTGGTCGACAGCATAATGTGTTTGTATAATGGATCAACCGCCACTGTGCGCACAGCGCTCGGCGAGACAGCACCGTTTAACACCACTTCTGGGGTGTTACAGGGCGATACATTGGCGCCCTATCTTTTCGTGTTATGCATTGACTACGTGCTCAGGAGCAGCCTGACCGAGGAAGACGGTTTCACAGTGCGTCGGCGCCTCTCATCACGACACCCAATGGTCAAGATCACGACGCTGGCATACGCTGACGATGTTGTAATTCTTGCCGACACTCCCGCCGCTGCTCAGCGCCAGATGCACCGCTTCGAGCGCGCAGCTGTTTCTGTCGGCCTGACTCTGAACGAGAAAAAATGCACGGTCTCGCTGATTGGATGCAGTGTATCAGGTAGCCCTGTTGTACACACAAGCTCGGGTGCGCCACTGCCGACAGTCTCCGAGTGTCGCTACCTGGGCAGTGATGTTCCCAACAGCAAGAGTGCATTCCACCACAGACGTCAGCTGGCGTGGGTTGCAGCTCGAAAGTTAAGTCAAGCGTGAAGATCTGACATTTCAACGGCCTGCAAAGTGAAGCTTTTTCGCGCGTGTGTACAGACCGTACTGTTGTACGGCGGTGAAAGCTGGTCGCTGACGAAAACTCTGGAGGCAGAAGTCAACGCCGGACAGCGGGCACTGTTGAGGTATTGTATTAATGTGCGCTACCCACAAACTATCTCCAGTGCAGCCCTGTACGCCACCAGCAAGTTGTCGGCCGCCAGTGTTTTGTTGCGTCGGAGGCGACTCCAGTTGCTTGGGCATGTACTGCGCCGACCCGAGTCGCCGATGGCAATCGTTTTTGTCAACGCACCAACAGAACCCCTGCGCAGAGGCAGAGCCAGTCGCCAAACCCTGCGTCAAGTGCTGGACGACGACCTCACAGAGATAGGCATCACGACAGCAGAGGCGGCGACTCAGGCCAAAGACAGTGTCCGGTGGGCCAACCTCCTGAAAACGCTGTAACACGGCTGATCTGATTGTTGCTACGGGCGAGATGTGTGCCTTTTTTGCATATGTCACTCTTCGCATCATCATCATCAATGTGTGAAAATGTAATTTAATGTAAATGTAATTTAATGTAATGTAAATTAATGTAATTTGTTAAAAATGTAATTTAATGTAATTTGTTAAAAAATGTAATTTAATGTAATTTGTTTCAAAATGTAGATTAACAAAAAATCATCGCATAGACAAAGATATAAGCAGCGAAAATTAATGCGAAACAAATTTTATTTTTACTTTTTAAAATGTTTCTTTATGCAGAAAACTAAATATATGTAAAATAACGACAAATTTAAGAATATACATCAAACCATACAGAGTGCTTTAAAAAATCAGTATTTTTCAACATATACAAAACATGGTACATTCATATCTTCCTGAATGACTTACTTTGTTAGGCGTCTGCCTAACTACATTTGTTCTTCGTCTATCCAGAACCGTTTCTGGCAATAGAACGCGTTATTACCACGATGTTTAATTACTGCAACACAGCGGCGGCACTAGGATTTTTCCCATGGGCGGTTGAGGGGGGGCTAAAGAAAAAGTTGTGAGGGCTTAGCGAAGCATGAAGAGCTACACTCGAACGCTGACTACATAATATTATAATAAGGCACTGGGGCACACTGATTCAGTCCTCGAACTTGAGACAAAATTACAGGACTTTTTACAGTGGTAAGAAATTTTAATGTCCATGGTCATGATTTTTGGGGGGCTTAGGGGGGCTTGACATGTTTTGGGGGTGTTTGAGCCCCCCAAACAGCTGAAAACGCTACATAACCGATCATGCATTGTTTGCCCACTTATCGTGCATGCCAATGTCATACACGACAACCATATGGCGCCGTGAATAGACGACCCATGCAACATTGCAACTACTCTCACGCACGACAATAAATTGCAACAGCTAATAATGCACATTTGGCGCGCCGTTTCCCACGCATTCCTGGCGGTAATTACACAGAAGTGTACTCAGTAACAGATCATGATTGTATGTGTGTGTGTGTGTGTGTGTGCGTGCGTGTGTTTTTGCGTGTGTGTGTGTGTGTGTGTGTTTGGTAATGTGGTATCCGTGTATTCCGAGTGTGTTTGTGCTGAGCTCTCGCGAGTTTACGACGGAGGTGGTCAAACCACATTGGCACGCGCACTCATGCGTAAGGCGCTTCTGCCGCCTCCGGCAAAATAGTGAAAATGTGCGCGTGCATCGGCGAATTTCTTCGCTACGACCGCAAGCTTCTTGCCGGCTGAATAATAATGATTAATTGACTTTGTGGAGGCGCGCGCAAAAGTCAGTCGCGCGCCAAACATGATTGGGCACCTCCGTTTAATTGGCGACTATCCGTTGTTTGTGATTTCTCATCGGACAATTTCGCAAAATTTCTGTTATATTTGTGACAGCATAATATTATGAGCATGGGCGGCGCCAGTATTCTTCTGTTGGGGGGCTAAGGGGAGCTAAGGAAAAATATGTGGGGCTCTGCGAAAGATGAGGAATTACACTCGAAAAGTTCATGGTTCTTTTTGGGGGGCGAGGCTCAAGGGTGCTTGACACATTTTATGGTGGTTTCAGTCCCTTCAAGCACCCCTGGAACCGCCATTGATTATGAGCATTCTTTCAATGAACAACTAATAAAGCATTTGCTGGACATGTATTAGAATATGTGTTATATATATATAACTCATATTATTTGTATTACTTTTTCAAGCTCTTCAAAAATACTTTTAAAAAATGGTTTTTCAAAAATCGTTCTACTTTTGAAGCTTTTCCGAGAAAATATTCAAAAATTCATTTCCAAAAAAATAAAACACATTTGAAAAAGACATTTTTTATAGCTTTATTATTATTTATTTTTTTCAAGTTTAATTTGTTATTTTTGAAAATCTTGAAAAAGTGCATATTTTCAAGCTTTTCAAAAATGATTTTCAAAAGAGTTTCTTAAAAATGTTTGAATATGGAAAAAAGATGGAGGAGGAAATATATTTTTGCTTTAATATAATATAGTGTAGTGTAGCTATGTTACAGACACCCAAGTGAACCAACTAAATGCATCTCCTGGATGCTGTCTTGAGGAGGGAGTCTGAGTCAAAGAGACTAATGTGAAATAGAACTTGTAGACCATAGACTGGTTCCAGTGACAGTTTTTGTCTAGTTTAACAAATTTTCACTGAGGAAAAATAGTTTGCATGTTTATTTCTTAATAGTTCAACTGAATAAAGTACTTATCATTTATAACTTTCATTATCGTAAGTTAAAAAAAATTCTCGCTATCGTTTTATCGTTTATAGCAGGTTAGGAAAAAAGTTATCGCAGAAATCACTACACTCCAATAATTCGACGCTAGCGCCACGACAGTCGTGACGGCGGACATTGTAACTAGCGGCGAGCGGTCACGTGACCAGATCACGTGCCCTGTACAGGTATATGTGTATGCGTGCGTGTGCGTGTGTGTGCGCATGCAGGTAAATACGAACCAGATTTAGTCGCGTTTGGAGCTTCGTTGTGTGTGCTTGCGTTTCGCATCTGTTGTGTTTGATTGAGTGAAAATTTGTTGATATTTGTTGTTGGGAGGGAAATGGGTAATATGTTTTTTGCGGCGTATTTTAAGACGACGGCGGTGTATTAGTGTAGCACCGCACAACGTACAATGATGAAATGGAAACTACAACGCGAAGATAGTGGATCTGAGTAAGTATTTCATCTTTTCTTCAATTTCATTTGCATTCGTATTTGATATAGCGCCTATTTCATCATATCCGAAGTGAAGTATACTCAGCTTAGATAGAATAGATAGATAAAGATAGATAAAGAAGCTTAGAGAAAGATATTTAATAATGGCGAATATAACAATCCAAACAATACATCTACATATTAATGGAGTAATAATGATATAATTAATAATGTTCACTTACGCTCTGAGGAGCACGGAAAAACAATGCAAAAATGTTTATTGTTTATTAAATTTATTTGTTAATTTTCTCGTTTTTCAACTAGATGAACACTCATTTTTTTGGACTTGAATTTATCTTACTTTATTTTTATTATTTATTATTGTTTTTCTGGGTGCATTTGCGTATATTAAATTTATTCAGCAGTCAATAGTTTGTACAATCCCTGTGTTTTGCTGTAATTTTTTAAACATATTTCCAGCGCAAGGATGCCGCTTAACCATGGTAACATTGGGTGGTAATATCATCATGTTAAATATGGTAAATTCACTTCTCCCAGCTAGTAATGCTGAAATTTTGGGCTGGGAAAAATTCACCTTTTTCACGCGATTTTGGTGTTTTTATAGCTTTGTCTTAAACGGTTTTTATGCGCGGCCCTGTCTGTCTGTCTGTCTGTCTGTCTGTCTGTCTGTCTGTCTGTCTGTCTGTCTGTCTGTCTGTCTGTCTGTCTGTCTGTCTGTCTGTCTGTGTGTGTGTGTGTGTGTCTGTGTGTGTGTGTGTGTCTGTGTGTCTATGTGTCTGTCTGTCTGTCTGTCTGTCTGTGTGTCTGTCTGTCTGTCTGTCTGTCTGTCTGTCTGTCTGTCTGTCTGTCTATCTGTCTGTCTGTCTGTCTGTCTGTCTGTCTGTCTGTCTGTCTGTCTGTTTGTTTGTTTGTCTGCCTGTCTGTCTGTCTGTCTGTATCTATGTGTGTGTGTGGGTGTTGAAATGTTGGGATTGACGAAGTTTTGTGTTTTGTCTCTGTGGGAAAATAGATTGGCTTTTGATACGACTATACAAATCACAATCACACACACTTTCATAAAACAAGGCACACACACACACACACACCTACATACAAACACACACACAGACAAACACAAACGGATACACAACGACCCTTCCGCTGTTTCGCATTGCTTTGCGCAAGAACAAAACACACACACACATACATACATACATACATACACACGGCTGATGACATTGAGAGTGGAGAGAGTGACCTCAGTGTGCTCCCACTGTGACCCCTGTTGAACATACACACACACACACACACATACACACATGTACGTGTAGCAAAGTTGTGTGCAAATAGATCTAGCGGTTGTTGAGTGGTGTTGTGTTGCGTTGTCTTCCTATTACACGACGCTTGTTTCTACGTAATTAAAATTACTCCAGGTGTATTCGGCAAAGCGGGCATGATTATATACCTGCCAAACACTACTGAATACTCTAAATACACTAAATATTTATTATTATTATTATTTACAGGTAAATTCGGTAGCATGGGAAGAGTGCAAGTGCACTATTACCAACCTAAGGTGGCCCCATGTACCGGAAGCGCCCAAAAGATTCAGAGAGAAAGAGAGTTCGAATAGAAAATAATTAATATATAACAATAAACAAACAATCCTCCGATACGAACACTGCATAATGTCACTCTAAATACTGCAATACTCTACTACTAAATACTAAGTTACTTAATAATCCATGGTACCTACATATGAATGAAGTTTCATATGGGAGGACGGATGAATGTTTGATGGATGAAAATGAAATATGCATAGTATATGTAGTTTTACAAGTAATTATTAACTAAATATACACAAACACACACACACACAGTTGTTCAGTGGCAGATTCAGAGTGTAATTTCGCGGGGGGAGGCTGAATTATGTATGAGTGACTAGGTAGCATGTGAAGGTCATAACTTGGGGTCATTTTTCAATGATATTTACACATATTTACACACACACACACAATAATTTGTGATTATGCCTAGCGATAATGTTTTTATCAACAAATTCTACAGAAATCTATTTTTTCTTGAAATTTCTTCAGTGAATCTCTTGGTTATGAGGAGTTTATGGGAATATTTTTTGTAGGGCTTCAGCCCCCTTAGCCCCCCTTCTGAATCTGCCAGTGTAGTTGATGTTTATTAGTTGTGTCTTTCCTATGTTGACTTGAGATCTCCTTAAGCTCCGTTTCGCCCTGTTTCCTTCATTATTTCCTCCACCAAATACACCATCACCCCACCCACCTGGGTCAAAGACTGATTGTGACAATTATACATGGCGTTCTTAATTTACTAGTCGAGTGGTTCTCAACCATTTTCCAGTGTTTGTGCACTGTTTTCTTATCCGCACTCAGTTTTTGCACCCGGCGGGATTCTTGATAAATTTGATGAACACAAATACGAACGATATGATATCACAATTTGTTATATTCAATATTTATTCAGCTTAAATTTATTTGAAGAGGTTTTTTTCTCCAAGAAAAATATATAACAGGTAAAATTGTATGTTTTAATTAATTTTTCACAGGAACCCTCGCATCCCCGTCTGATAAATGTTGATCTAAACTAACCCAGGTGTATGTGTGTGTGTGCGTATGTGTGTGCTGCAATGACGCTGTTGCACGCTCATTGGCACATGCAAATTGCCTGCAGGCTTGTATGTATATGTATGTCTGTGTGTGGGTGTGTTTGTGTTTGTGTAGGTAGGTAGCCATGACCTGACAGTACATATATAGGCTTCTCATTTCAAGTTTGTATCTTGCTATCTATGGTGATGTGTCAGTGTGTGTGTTAGTGTGTGCTAGTGTGTTAGTGTGCTAGTGTGTGTGTGTGTTAGTGTGTGTCTGAGCAAGTCAATCTTGCGCAGTGAGTTGGAACAGTCATCAGATAATGAGAATGCGATTAATTTTAGCTTGCAGACGCAGACACACACACATACATACACATACACACAGACACACATGCCTGTGGTCTCTCTCTCTCTTCCCTTGTTTTGTCTTAATTTTTCACATTCTCTTTCTATTGAGAGAGTGCATGTGTGTGTGTGTGAGTGTTTATCTATATATATACTTGCTATTGCTCCTCTATAATCAAATTTCCTATTCATTTCATCTTTTATCATCGAATGCCAAATGTTTTTGGATTTATAGGAAAACTTTTCTATTTTCGAGATGATTTATATTTGACAAATGCAGCAGTAAATTTTTTGTGTGATTACTTGTTGTTGATTTGATTGTTCGTTTATTTTTTGCAGTCGTTTCAACCCAATTTTACATTTTACTATTTTTCAATCACCCTGTTTAGCCGTATAGACGTTAGTATATTTTCCTTTACTCAGTATGTTTGCTTTATTTGATATGTCTTCCTTTTCTTATGTTCAGTCCAAATTCTGCCGATTTCAGGTGGATAGCTCCCCGGTTGTGCGAGGCCTAGCTACGCCACTGCCGCATAATTATGCGCTTATAAAGACAACGGTCACGTGACCGGCTGAATGCTCGCAACTTTTCCTTGCAATTTTGTGCTTATACAGCGCTCGTGAGGCAATCAAACACGCATTTAGGTTCACGCACTGTTATGCGTTTATACGTCGATATGTTTCCATGCGGCGGCGTTAAAGAATGGACGGTGGTTAGATGCGATCTCAGGACCCTTGGATTGCGCGTCTAGTGTCTACACCACTAGGCTATGTGTAGGAAACATCTGAGAGTGATAAAAAGGGCTTATAAGATTGTGACCTCTTGTGTTTATCTCTGGTTTATTCCATTGCACTCAACTCGTTGCTTTTTCACCGATTGATTTTTAGATTGAAGAACAATGCACACCTTCCAATGTGTATCTATTACAGTGGTACAATTAAATAATTGTCATATATTAACTGATGGATCATATTATACTCTATTTGAGGGGTGCTACCTGGTTCCTATGAGATGCGATAAATCTTGTATTTTTTTGGGAAAATATGTTTTACCTATACTTTCTCTTTTCTCCTGGAACAACTTCATTCAATTCTTTCATTGGACTCCGTGGTGAAGTTGTTAGCATACCCGCCTCACAAGCGGGAGGTCCGTGGCTCGTAACCCGGCGGAGCAGAATTTCTTGGGTGAATTCTATAATCCAACAGCCCCTGTCCACCCAGCAGTAAATGATGGTACCAGATATCAGTCATGTGTTGTGTCATGCATTCTCGGGAGGTCGTCCTCTCTAATACGTCTTCCGTCCTTGTGGCGTCATAGCGTGGAGAGGGTTGGTTCTGCGGTGGCAGCGAGCTGCACGGAACACACCTGTGTGTGTGTTCATAAGCTTCGGCTTCTTCCCGTGTAGCAGCTGCCACTTGAGCAGCCTTTAACCTTTAACTTTTAATCAATGTGCGAAGAGATGTTCGTCTTGAGTTTTTATTTTATTTATACAGTAATAAGTAATCCAGGGGGCTGCTAGAACTGAGTGCCGATTTGTAAACGGTGCCAAAACTGTAAAATGTTTGAGAACCACTGATATTGACTTTGTGGAAGGGCGCCAGTGGTTTTCAACACTAATTACACCGATAGGGTTATGACAACAATATCAAACGACAGCGTACGACAGACTGTACTGTACTGTACTGTTTCCTGTTGTCAACTGGTGTGTACTGTGTGCCCTGCGGGCATTTGCCGGGCACACGCTATTTATGGCAACTTTTTGTGAATGTATGTTCGTGTGTGTGTGTGTGTGTGTGTGTGCTTGTGTGGTTATGTGCTGTGCGGGTATATGTGTGTGTATTCGTGTGGTTATATGCTGTGTGTGTTTGTGTGTGTGTGTGTGTTGGCTGGATATGTGTGTCGGTGTGTGTGTGTGTGTGTGTGTGTGTGTGTGTGTGTGTGTGTGTGTGTGTGTGTGTGTGTTCGTGTGGTTATACGTAACGGGCTCCGCACGATCTGTTTATATGCCATCACACACTGACCCGGTCACACACACACACACACACACACACACACACACACACACACACACACACACACACACACACACACACACACACACACACACACACACACATACATTTTTTCATTTTTCATTTATTGAACATTTATAATGCGCCTTTACAATAGTTTCACAAATTCTCAAAAGCGCCACACACACACACACACACATTTATATGCCTACATGAACATACTCATGCATGCATGTACATATGCACACATACATACAAGTGCACACCCGCATACAATCATACACGCATATACTCACATATACATATGAAGCTCAATACAGGACAAAACGCACCTCAATCACACTCTCAATGAATGAAACATTAGTGCATGTACAATGAAAACAAGTAAATCTAATAACATGAATAATACAATAACATTAGAATAAAACACATCATAGCGCATATGGGTGTTTAATGGCGAGCAGTGACGTGTCATAACATATACACTGGTAATGCTTTTTAGCCCTATTTTTAAAAACAGAAAATGAGGGAGCACTTCTCACATACAACGGCAGCTTATTGAAGAGACGAGGAGCTTCATAACGAAAACATCTGGAATACCTGGTGTCTCGAGAAGGGTATTTAGGTGTAGCCAGAAACTGTTTGTCATCTGAACGCAGATTGCGTGAAGTCGTAGACTTGAGCTCCAGCCAATTGTTAACATAAGCTGGCGACTTGAAGAACATTGACATGTAGACAAGACACACTACCCTAAACTCAATAATACCTTTTATCGGAAGCCACACACACACACACAAAAACACAAAAATACACACACACACACACACACATACACACATGTAAGCATATTTGGTCGCACTCAGTTTGGGCATTGCGTACAGATATGGGTAGTTTTGTAGAAAGTAGTGTTTTCGTGTGTGTGTGTGTCAGTGTGTGTGGTTTCGTGTGTGTGTGTGTGTGTGTGTGTGTATGTGTGTGTGTGTGTGTGTGTGCATTTGCGAAAGGCAATTTATGAAAATACGCCGAGATATGGTAAAGTTCACAAAATCTTCAAGAAAATATTCGTGAAGATGCTGAATGAAAGCTAGTGGTTAAATTAATTATATATATAGGCTAGAATATCGATTCTGAAGAGTTGTGCTCAATATTTAATCTTTTATCGGGCAAGCGATCATATATGGTGAGAGAAATGCTTTCAAAAAGTGTGGTCGAATTGCTTTTAGGCTTTTAGGCTCGTATATTTCTAAAATTACCAAGTAAATACTGAGTAAAGTAAAGCTTTACAGTATGGCGAGAATTTCTGTGCAAAATTAGGGAGAGGATATGTTTTTGCTTTATTTATTTCCTGGAAAAAAATAATATTTTCTTAAACAAACTTTAAGCTGTATGATTGAAATTGAATAAAAAGCTTTATTTAGTACGTTATTTGTATTTTTGACTTTTTGCTATAGCTATTTAAAAATGCAGGGGGTGCAAACACTGAATAAAGTTTGAGAACCACTGCATTAGTATATGCTTGCTATTGGCTGAGAGTGTGTTTGTGTTTGTGTTTGCTTTCTACCCTGATGTTTAATTGAAAGGTTTTGCCTGCTAGCTATATTCATTACACAATATAGATAGGTTGATAATACCCCGTTAATAAATGGTTAATTAGTGCTACTATGCCTCTATATAGTGTCATTTATGTATAAAGGTATCAAGTGTAAAATCGGCGATTATCTGGGAGAATGAAATATTTCTTGATACAGGCTTAAAGCTATCGCAGGATACAAAAATTATCCAAGGTCATAACAAAAAGGTTCAAGGTCATAACAAACAACTCGTGTTCAACTCATCTCAGTATTTTGTTCAAACTAAAGTTCAGCTGTACTTTTATCAATTCAGTTGAGCTTAATTGTGAATTTCACTTTGATTTCGTTGAATGTCTATTAGGATATCACTGTATTTGGATAGAAATGAACTGAACACACTCACGGACACACACACACACACACATATACATACAGATATACACACACAAACATACACACTCGGGAGAGGTTTCTAATGGTGTTTAATTGATGCATACTTGCAAGAGCATTCTCTCTTGGAGTGTACGGGTCATCAACATTGAAGGGAAAGTGAAATACACATGCATAAGACAGTGCATACACGCACACACACACATACATACATACAAACATACTTATGCACTCATACGTGGGTACGTTTATCTGAGAGAGATAGTGGAGAAACTATAATTGCTTGCTAAATTAAAGAGAAAGGAGATTACAAAATGAATGATAACAAAAACACCAAGACGCTCATTTAGGATAGTGTTAGTGCATTAAAATCATTTGCTCATTGTTTTATCATTCGATAAGGGAAAGCATTTTATGCGTGCGCGCGTGTGTGGAATTTGTGCGACTGCGAAGCGGAGGTGCCCGGCGCCATCAAGTTAGTGCACGCTTCACTAGTTCGATTGAATGTCGGCGCTAGTGCTTTTGCAGCGGCAGCTTTAGTAGTGAAATTTCTACTAGTTTTTACGTTTTGTGATTGGTGTGTGTGTGTGTGTGTGTGTGTGTGTGTGTGTGTGTGTGTGTGTGTGTTAGTTTGTGTTTGTGATTGTTTGAGCGGCATTTTGCTAGTCTCTGTTGGCAATTGGACTAGTGAAGCAGGAATAAGTGAAAAATTGAGAACGGCATACACTATAATATTTATGATATATAGACTAGCTTGTGCCACAGACGGCATATATTTGAATTATATATCTAGCATATTACAAAGTCTTGCTATTAGAAAAGTTCATACTTTTCATTATTGTTATTAAAGTTAGCTTACCATTGTAAAATGACAGAACTGAAAATTTACCATGATAAATTGTTCAAGTTATTCAACACAGTTAAAAAAGAATTAATATATAGTTCTCATCAAGTAATTATATATTTTCTTTGTATTATTTTAATCGTTTTTCTGGGTTTGTCAATTGTGACACTCCTATCACACAATAAGCCGAAAAATACCAATTTAAGCATTTGTTGGATTATCGCTATCCTCTTTGGGGGATTATCTGTTAACTGGAGTAGTGTTTGGAGATTGGCTGCAATGGCGATGTCCTCTCAAATAGCCTCAGATCCCTTGTAATGCCTCACACGATAAGTGTGCAAAAGGATGGATTGCATGCATGTCACTTGAAGGTCATCATGTTTGCGAAAGTTGTTTGAGCGACTATTGGATATAAAACCTTTGAGACATTTATGTGGTGTGCATGTGTGTGCGTGTATATGTGGATTATGCATGCATATTTGTGTGTGTTTGTGTGTGTGTGTGTGTGTGTGTGTGTGTGTGTTTGTGTGTGTGTGTCAGTTGGTATTACGCGCATATCGTTGCTTGTTTAAACGCCCACCAGGATTTTAACATGTCAGTGCGTGTCTGTGTGTGTGTGTTTGTATTTGTGTGTCTGTTTGTATTCGTGTGTTTCGCAGTGTGTATGTGTCTATGTATGTGTGTTTATTTGTGTGTATGTCTGTGTGTATGTCTGTGTGTGTGTGTGTATGTCAAACGCTTGTCAGATTCGTCCAGATTTGTACCACCCTTTTTACACACATACACACACACACACACACAGGCGCAGGTGTGTAATAATGCATATGTGACTGATGTAGAATGCGTACACACACACATACACACTCTTATTTGCATATGGTCTGTAATGGGTGTACGAACACTTTGATCTTAGCCGAAAAGACTGAACGAATTGTGTGTGGGTTTCAATAGAACAATAATACATTGTACAGAGGTTAAATATATTAATACATTGTACTGGTGTATTGTCAGCCAAATAATTCACCCGCAATAAAGTAATTAACATCCAGATCATGATAGTATGGGAATGGTGAATTTATTTATGCAAATTGTTTTATGCAGGGTTTGCTTGGTTTAAACCATGGTTTAAACCAAGTTTTTTTTTAAATATGTTTTTTTTAAATTGGTTTTTTGACAGAAATAATTTTTCTCATATAGGATGATCAAATATTTTCAGAATTTGTGAATGAGATCATTAATACAGTTTTAAATCTTCATAAATAATACTTTTTGGCATGATTTTAGGGATTTGCACGTTGGGGAAACATTGTAGTTGGTATTTATGAGAAATCCTAAATATTTACGACAAAACATTTGAGTTTTTATGAAAAACACTATTTTTTGAAACCTATGAGTTAAAAAGACTGTGTTTACTCTGAAAACAAACATGAATTAACCTCCATGGACAAAACGATTTTTAGTCACTAGTTTTTCATAAATAAGACCACTGGGTAATTGGTTTGGACTTTGCAAACATATGTGGGTGTTAAAATCGACTGCTTTCGCAATTGGAAGCGGTTTAAAACTTCCGTTGACTACAAGGTGAAATTCAAGATCATGTGTGTACATTTTTATGATTTTATTTTTATCTTTTTTAAATATTTACAAAACTCTTGGTAAGTGGTACTAATATATGTTTAACTATGTACTAAATAGCATGGTACAATCCTTTTTTGATTTGTGTGTGCAAAGTGTAAAAAACAAAAAAAAACAATGTTTTTTTTGTTTTTTTCTAAAAAAACATGGTTTTTGTTTTGTTTTTTTAAAAACCCGGTTTTTTCAAACCCTGGTTTTATGGCTCAATACACTATTGGTTTGAGTCAGTGGTTTATAACTGTTTTCCTCAATGATTTACCACACTTCTGAAAGTGAGTCAACTCTTAATTTTCCACACAGAAGCCCAATAAATTCAGCTGTTAAATCAAACTGAATATCTGCATGTCACTATTGAAACTAAAATAGTCGAATTCGGATTGAAAAAAAAAACACACACACACACACATATTTGTTCTTCTGTGCGACTTTTAATTCCCCACTTGGGAGCCATATAATTATTATTATTATTATTATTATTAATTACAGGCATATCTAGTAGCATGGGGGAAGAGTGCAAGTGCACTATTACCACCCTGCCGTGGGCCCATGTACCGGAAGCGCCCACAAGATTTAGATCAGTGGTTCTTAAGCTTTAGGGAATTCCTCAGTGGTGGGAACTGGAAGAGTTACCAAGTGGGAAGCTAAAGGTCGAACAGAACAGGACAACTGTGTGTGTTTTTATCAGTTCAAATCAGTTTATTTTTGTGTCTAATGACCTCATCTAATGACATTTACTTTGATGTAACAACTTGATTTATTGAATTTATCAGCGCTGTGTTGTGTGGAAAATGAAGATAAGATGGCTCATTAAGAAATGTTAGGAATCAGCGAGAAAAAAGGTTGAGAACCACTGCAATAGATAGTTTGAGTAAAACGAGCTTAGGTCGGTCAAGTCCTTCTACTTTTCTGCCCCTCGCCTCTACAACTCTCTGCCTCCTCAGCTTCATCAAATTAGTTCCTTTGCTTCCTTTTCATCTGCTCTCCACAAACATCTTCTTGCTTCTTCTTCTGAATAAATGCGTTTCTTTTATACTTTGTTGTTTTATATTTTGTTACCTCTGATTACTCTTGTTTTTCTCATGTTGTGCACATGTTCTCATGTTCTCATGTCTTTCCTTGTGCGTGCTTTTTATACGTTTGTTTTTTCCGCATGCTCTTGTCTTTTATTATGTTTTCGCGCCTATGCATTTTATCGTGCGTTTTATTGAATATATGTTGTTGTTGTTGTTGTTGTTGTTGTATGTGATCATAAATGCACAAAACAAGCGACACCCAAAAATAACTAAAAGCGGAAAATATGGAGTCGTATCTGAATAGTTCCTATTATATTGGACGTTTTGTTAATTCTGATACGGGCGATTTGTATTTGAACACTGGCGGATCCAGAGGGGGGCTCGTGGGCTTAAGCCCCCCCCCCCAAAGGTTTCACTAAAAGTGGTCAAGGAATAATATCTTTTTGTAGAGTTTGTTGATATAAGCATTATCGCAAAGCGTATTCGCGCATAATGTGTGTGTGTAAATGTGTGTATGTATATGATTGTAAAAAATTAGCCCCCCCCAAAATTGCACTCTGGATCCGCCACTGTATTTGAGCTTCTGTGCTGGATTTTGGTGTCTGTCGTCAGGCGCCTCTGTGCCACAGTAAAATACTCTCTCACTTTCTTTGATCACGACTTCTTCCGAATGCACGTAGATGTGTGTGTGTGTTAGTGTATGTGTCAGTGTGTGTATGTGTGTGTGTGTGTGTGTGTGTGTCAGTGTGTGTGTGTTAGTGTGTGTTGGGTTGATACTGTGGCACTTGACACTTTCCGATGTGGAAAAGTGGTTCTGACCTCTCGTGACCTCTGGTGACCTCTCGTGACCTGACCTGCCTGTCGGCTGACCTTTCTGCACGCTCTTCGAGTGAGAGTACAAGCCAGTTAGATAGATAGAGCGAAGGAGAGGATGGGCAGAGAGAATGAGTTCTTATTGTTCTTGTGTTCTTTTTCTGCTCACAATCGTTTCTGCTCTATCTGTCGCTCTCTCTTTTCGGCTGCTCAACCTGAAATTGGACGCTGGTATCATGCACGATTCGTGAAAGCTGCCTCCGTATAACCGACACACACACACACACACACACACACACACACAAACATACACACACACACACACAGCCAATCATGTTAGTTTCATTCGATATTCTACCCTAGTGTTCATTTAGTACCAGGCGAAAATGCTATAATTATTACAAGCATGTTTATGTGTAATAGTATGTATGTACAGTGGCGGCACCAAGGGGGGGGGGGGTATTTTGAATTTGCCAAGACCCCTGATCAACTCCTCCCCCCAGAAATTCTGATCATGAACATTTCGAGTGTTGCTCCTCATTTCTCGCCAAACACTCGTATATTCTACCTTAGCCCCCCTCAGTCCCCTCAGCGAAAAAATGTGTGTCTCCTGGCGCCGCCACTGTGTATGTGTGTGTGTGTGTGTGTGTAGGTTAGTGTAAGTTTGCTTGATAGTGATGCAAAATTGTATTCAATTGTCCGCCCAAGGAGGGATGGGGTATGGGGGGTTATGTGGTGTTTGTGTGTGTGTGTGTGTTTGTGTGTGTGTGTGCTTGCAGTTATTGACCTGACCCGACATTATGTGACCCGGCCCAGGTCAACTGAGTCACCCCGACTCCGCCCATACTTACCAGCACACACACACACACATACATATACACATATGTATATGCATAACGTAGGTCCCTACCATTAAGCCCATGTCACACCGTTCAGGCCTGAAATACTAGGTTGTTTCCAGTAGTACTGCAGTCCAATAAGTCCAGCCAAAATGTGAACTTTTCTCCCGGTGGTATTTTTCTATTACTCTGTTTGTTTCACATATAGAATATGTTGAAAAAATCCGTCCTTTCCTATCATTTACGTGTTAATGTACGTTTTCCATCAAAATATTGCACATATTTGTACTTTATTAACATTGATATAATTCATATATATAATGAAGCTTGTTGTTTTGGATAAATAAAACTTTGGCTAACTGAATTTTTCACCCTGAAATAGTTCTGGCCATTAATCTCACCATGGAAAACATGGAATAGAATTATGAAGTAAAATATGGGCTTAATAGCCGAGATCTATACATAGACATACACACACACACACACATACAAACAGTTTGGTTTTTTGGTTTTTGGTTTTTGGTCCTGTCTGATTGGATCTGTATGTCTGTCTGTCTGTGTGTGTGTGTGTGTGTGTGTTGTGTGTGTATGTGTGTATATGTGTGTGGGTATATGTATGCGTGGTTAAGGAATGCCCACACACCCTCAATTACACAACGAACGAGTGTTTTTTTAAAAGCCAAGTACACTTACACCTCCCACATACGCTTACACATACACTTGTATGTGTATGCGTGTGTGTGTGGTCACAAGTGTGGGTTGTGTTTCAATTTGCATATATATGTGTGTGTGTGTGTGTGTGTGTGTGTGCTCACGGTCACAATTTCGCAGATTGTGTGCTAGTGTGTGTGTGTTAGTGTGTGTGTGTGTTAGTGTTTGTGTGTGTTAGTGTGTGTGTGTGTTAGTGTTTGTGTGTGTTAGTGTGTGTGTATGTGTTAAAGTGTGTGTGCTAGTGTGTGTGTGTGTGTATATGTGTGTCTGTGAGTGTGTGTGTATTTGTGTGTGTGTTAGTGTTTGTGTGTGCTAGTGGGTGTGTGTGTGTACACTTCTGAAATTGTGAAAATTTAACACGGCTTAGTGACACAAGTATATTAATAATATTTTTGTTATTGATACCCTTTCATATATTGTATAGATTTAATTCATATTTTCATGAGTAATTTATTCCCACCAGTGGGGAAATTCCCACAAGTTACCGAAAATTGCACTATATAATATTCTCAAAATCGATAAATTTCAAACACGTGTGCTGAAAGCATATGTGTGTGTGTGTGTGTTCGTGTGTTCGTGTGTATGTGAGAGAGCAGAAATTCACCGTTGATATTTGCACGTACAAAATGAAGGACATTGCCACGCCCTCTCTCTCACACTCTCTCTTTGATCATCTCTTGGTTTATCTCATCGTCTCTTCGTGTATTTGCTTCGTTACAACTAGCACACTTCTCTATAAGTCTCTTTCTTTTTGGCTGGGATTATTGTGTTTTTCTTAGCTTTCTTAGCCTGCACCTGTGCGTGTATGTATGTGTGTGTGTGCATGTGTGTGTGTGTGTTGACCTTGTCACTTGGGCACACACACACACACATACACGCAATTACGCACACGCACGCAATTTTGTAGCAGTGCCCAAGTGAAGCCTATGTGATGTGTGCCTTTTTTGCTTAACGCAGAACCGGAGGTATGCGGTACAGATTTTTTTTCTGGTCCACTGTGGAATTTCGCCAACAGTACGAGCAAAAAGTTACCTATTTCAACTGTATTTCAAACGTACACACACACACACGCACACACACATACATAAATACATACATACACAGGAGTGAGTGTGTCTGCGTGAACAGTGGCGTATCCAGGTGTGTGACGTCAAAAGAGGGGCCAAGTGTACAGTGGCGTCAAAAGAAGAGGGCATATAGGTGATTATAAAATTAAAGAAATGAAATGTTTTCACCAATGCTTCCTGGAACACCCAAGTTTTCCTGGAAAAACATTGTTTTCTTCTAGAGCAAGTGGTATGCATGAATATTGAGGTATTATTTTTGGTTATTACGTTATTTTGTATTTCTACCTTTAACACATCATAGCTTTCAAGAAGCCAGGACTGACTGCGAAAACTGACTGCTGATTTATATACAGTGCACAAACACTGAACAAATGTTTGAGAACCACTTGTATATACGTTGGGTGTATGTCGTACACATTGGACCACAAAAGAAGTGACGTTTGTCCGCCCCCCCCCCTGCCCCACCTTGGTTCCCCCCCCCCCTTCCTCCCCCTGGGTCCGCCAGTGTGTTGGATTAATTACTGCTCATCAATCAATCACAGTTTCCGGCGGAAGTCGTCCACTTCCTGTCTGCTTGCTTTTTTCTGCTTTCCGCTTTTTGTCTGCGATTGTCAACGAGAAAATCTTACGCCCACACACACACATACACATAGACACAAACACACTAACACACACACACACACACTAACACACACACACACACTAACAAACACACACACACACACACACTGACCTATACACTTACACACAGACGCGCATACACACACACACAGACACATACAAAAATAGGCACATACACACACACAGGCACACATACACAAGTACAGGCACACACACACACACACACACAGACAGACAGACACACAGATAGTCAGACGCACAACCGGGTTAAGCGGTCAGGTGGCGACCTTTGAGGTCATTTCGTGTCATCTCCGCCTCCTGCTTACGTCTCTCCGAGTGTACCGCACACACACACACACATACACACATACACACACACATGTGCGTGTGTGGTTATTGCTGGGCGGTATTTTTCACGCTGCATCAAATTACACACACACACACAAACACACACACACAGACACACACACACACACACACACACATGCGCGCACAAACACATCTACAAACACACACGCACACTCTCAGAAGAAGTGACCATGAATAGTGATAGTTTCACGATATGTACTTGAACGCGCATGTAATTGTGTATGTGTGTGTGTGTGTGTGTGTGTGTGTGTGTGTGTGTGTGTGTGTGTGTGTGTGTGTGTGTGCGAGTTGGTGGTCACTTCGATTTTGCATAGGCAGTCTCCTCTCATTGCTCTTTCTTTTCTCCTGTTCATCTCTCGTCCTCTCTCTCTATCTCTTGTTGGATAATAGCGGGAGTTTTGCCTGGGGCTGTTGATTTAATCGCTAAATGTTTTGCCGGGCCGTTGAAGGGTTCATTTTGAAAATTGATTACTCTGTGTGTGTGTGTGTTTGTTTGTGTGTGTTTGTGTGTGTGTGTGTGCTCGTGTGAGTATGTATGGGTGTATATTGGTTACTACACACACACACGCACACACACACACACACATACATGAGCATGTAAACACAGACAGACATACAACCAGCGTCACAACAACACCACCCAGACTAGGCAGGGGTTCTAAATCGGGGTGCTAACCTGATTCGTAAGGGCCGCGAGAGTTCCTGTGAAAGATCAAAGAAAAGATATGTTTTACCTGTGATTTATATTTTTCCTTGGAGAAGAAACTTTTCTCTTAATCCTCTCAAAGGAACTACAAGCGGTATGAAAGAATATTGAAAAACAAAAGTTTTCGTATTACCTCGTTTCAATTTTTTGTTTTTTCGTATGTGAACCGCCATGTTGCAAAATAACAGGAAATAGATCCTGCATCAACACTGTATTCCATGCTGCTTATGAAAGTCATCATGTCACCCAATGTGAATATCTTCAAGAAGCGGTTGGGCTTATATTTTTGTTGTGAATAATTCGTGTATGATTTTCTGCAGTATTGGCTCGCATGATTTGGCCATTATTAACGCATCATCAACTGACGATATCTCATGGGAACTACTCTCTCAGTGCTATTTGTATGTATGTGTGTGTGCGTGTATGTTGGTGGCCGACTTTGCGCCTGACTGACGACCCCGTTTGTATGTCCGTGTGTGTGTGCGTCTGTGTGTAATCGTGTAGTATCCTGCGGGTAATGGTGACATTTTCCAGTCAATCTGTTCAGCCACAGTGTGGACTCAAGCGAGGTATGAGTGATAAAATCCCTGGCCGCGATTCGAACCCGGCCCACCTAGCGTAGCCGGCACTTGCATCGGGCGTCTAAGCCATTGAGCTACTCGGGGGACTTCGTACTGTTCTTATTTCGATGTATCATAGTAAACATTTGTTGGCTGCATATATAGTTGCGTACAACGAAACCTACGAACCTTGTTATTTGTTTCGGAACTTATCAACTTTGGCAGGCCAGTTTTAGCCCGGTTCACCCATCTAGACTTTATACCACTGTTATAAAGGCAGAATAATATTGAGAATGTTGAAAATTGCAAGAAAGCATTGCGGTAGCTTGTATTATCATTAATAAAGCCATTGGCGATGCAAAATACGCCAATACAATAAATGAATTATTATCACACTGGGTAACACACTGAAAAAAGGTTGGAAACCACTGGCATATATAATCGACCTATTCCACCATATTTGCTAGTGGTGTTTTTCCGCATGAGTCTTGTGTAGCCCAAACACTCTTTATCGCATGATAGTATGTGTGTGTGTGTGTGTGTGTGTGTGTGTGTGTGTGTGTGTGTCAGTGTCAGTGTGTAGGATAGCTTTCTGAAGTGGAGATACATCTGTGTCAGCGTATCTCGCTTAATACCGCTATTTTATGCTTGTGCGCGTGGTGATTTTCCGTGTACGTTTTTTCCCTGTCTCTCTCATACTCTGCCCTATTTTTCTCTCGTTCTCTCTTGATCTCTCTCTCACACACACTCACACACACACACACACACACACTCACACGTTCCATTCAGAGTCAAGAGTCAATAGAGTGAGACTTAACGGTTTTGTCTCATCCGCTCTGCATTCCCTCCTACTCATATTCCACACTGACACACACACACACACACACACACACTAAAACACTAACACACACACATACACATACACAGCCCATTTTCCGCTCAGATTATTTTTTGCTCATTTTTTTAATTGCAGTAATTCTCACTCGCTGATTTTTGTTCTCCATTTTGTTCGTCTTCGATTTGATTCTACAGGTGGATGTGCGTGTGTTTGTGTGTGTGTGTGTGTTTTTTTTTGTTTTTTTGTTTTTTTTGTGTTTTTTTTGAGACACACAAATATATTTACAAACACGTACACATATTCACAATACTTATACTTATACACATACACAATACACATACACATACACATACACATACTTATACACATACTTATACTTATACACAATACAATGCGTGTGTGTGTGTGTGTGTGTTTGTGTGTTCTCTCCGTCACTAAGCTTCTACGTCAAAATTATCCCAGTATTTTCAAAAAACACTCTACGAAAACTTTCCTCGATGAAGTCTTATTATACTTTAGATAACATTGTTTATACTAGCGATGAATATATGGCTTAATTTTCTTAATTTTCATTTTCTTAATTGATTTTCTCTCTGTGCTCTATCTCTCTGTGTGCTTGTATGTGTGTATGTGTGTATGTGTGTGTGTGTACGTGTGTGAGTATGCATGCGTGTGTATATATATATATATGTGTGTGTGTGTGTGTGTGTGAGTGTGTGTGTGCAGCGCCCTAGAGACCCTCTAGGTGTAGGGCGCTATATAAATATCCACCCCTAATGTAATGTATTGTAATGTAATGTATGTGTGTGTTTGTGTGAACACGTCCAGATACGCCTGTGTTCCATACATGACTGCCGTTTTTTCATTTCAACAATAATATGCAAATCTTGATGCAAATTTGAGCGACGGATTTCATTGGGAACCATTGGGAAAATTTTCACCAAGCTTTCCACAGCGCGAGTACGTGTTCTTGGGCTGCATTTAGGGGGCAATTTGCTTGCAACATTGCAATTTGCTTGCAATGCTTGGTGCCGATTGCATATTGCATATTATTCTCGTCTTGGATGGCTAGCCGTGAAAGAGACCAACAGGCCTTATACGCCTATAAACGCCTATTTAAATTATATAAAAAATTTAATAATAACTTAATCAATACTTTGTCTGCAAAAAGAAACATTTCACAAATATATATATATATAGTTTGTGGCTTTAATTTATCGTTTGATATCACGTGTTTCGTAGTTTTGTTTCAGCACACGTGTTTCGCACGTGCCATGAGATGAGCCACACCATCTGTCCATCTGTGTGTGTATGTATGCGCGTGTGTGTGTGTGTGTATGTATATGTGTATGGGCTATTGGGCTTGTTATGTTGTCATGCGTATCACCTGTGAATGTGTGTGTGTGTGTGTGTGTGTGTGTGTGTGTCGGTGTGAATGACCCCAAGCGTGTATCGAATACGCGTTGACCAGCCATATATATGCGTGTAGGTACGTATATGTGTGTTTGTGTGTGTTTGTGTGTGTGTGTGCTTGTGTGTGTTCAGCATCGTTGCCTTTTCATTGACAAACACTAACACACACACACACACACACACACACACACACACACACACACACACACACACACACACACACACACACATACACACACACACGTGAACGCAATGCTGTGCATACAAGAATTCGCAGAATTCGCAAATATATTGAACTTTATAGTATAAATTGTATATGGGGCATTGGTTGGTATAACGCAGGGTGTATGGTCAGAGGTGAGGTATATATGTTGATTTGTGCATAAACGAAATATTAATACAAAATAGAGATATTTATTACGAAATGCAATGAATGTTTATTGCGGGACATTATCAACTAGATATTTCTCTAGTTGTAAACAAGTATTTCTGGTTATTTTTCTTTCATACGAAATTCTGGTCATTTGGGAAGTTTTTCACAAATATGACCATATTTGTATGCTGTACTAATTTCACATGCGTTTTGTGACAAATAATGAGTGAAATATTTATTTACAATTATAAAAGAGGAAATGTTTTATTCTAGTTGCGAATGTTTTGCTGTTACAAGCTCGCTAGCCGAAAAGGTTTCGTAGCTAAAAACCATATCACACAGTTAGATAACATATTTAAAACCATAGTTTAATTTATTAACTAATTTTTTAGTTTTAACCAATATTCTTTTGTGTGTTTGTGTGTGTGTATTCAATATGTATGTGCTGTATGTCTGCTGTGCTATCGTATTCAATATGTATGTGCGTGTGTATTTTTGTGTTTCTGAGTATGTAAACGTGAGTGTATGTTTGTGTTTGTGCGTATATGTACTTGTCTGTTTTGTGTGTGTGTGTGTGTGTGTATGTAGGTGAGTGTGTGTGTTCGTGATTGTGTATGTGTATGACTCTTGTGCTTGAGTGTGTGTGTTTGTGTGTGTGTGTGTGTGTGTGTGTGTGTGTGTGTGTGTGTGTGTGTGTGTGTGTGTGTGTGTGTGCGTGTGTGTGTGTGTGTGAGCGCTTTTGAGACCCTCGGGTGAAAAGCGCGATATAAATGTCTTAATGTAATGTAACGTATGTTTTATCTCATGGAAAATAATTTTGGTCACGCTTTAGGGTGCTGGAGGTCCAAAACACATACACGGACATACACAGACATATACACACACATGCACATATACATACATACACACACATACACACACACACACATACACACACACACACACACACACATACACACACACACACACATATACATACGTGAGTATCTGGTGATTTTGTGACATGTGAGGTCAACGGCCCACAAAAAAATAAGTGTGTATGTGTGTGTATGTGTGTGTGTATATGTGTGTGTGTGTGTGTGTGTGTGTGTGTGTGTGTGTGTGTGTGTGTGTGTGTGTGTATGTGTGTTTCCGCCTAGCACAGGACTTTCAAGACAAAAGCCGTTTGTTCTTTGTTCTGTCCAGAGTTTGCACTTTACCGATGTAGGCACTGCCTCTGTGTGTATGTGTGTGTGTGTGTGTGTGTGTGTGTGTGTGTGTGTGCGTGTGTGTGTAAATGTGTTGATGTTAACATGGGTTCACAAGTGTAGGATGTACGTGCCTTCTGCTACTTGAGTATGTATGTGTGTCTGTGTGTCTATGTATGTATGTATGTATGTATGTGTATGTGTGTGTGTGCTGGAGTGGGTCACATGGTCAAAGGTCGCTTGCTTCTCGAAAAGGGGCGTGTCTAACGGGCCATGTAGCTCCTCTACATTCGGGCGCCATTTCTTCTGCTGGTACTCTTCACTCTCTCTCTTTCCTCAATCAGATCTCTCAAATCTCTCTCTCACACACACACGGAGGGAAAATTGTGTTTCCCAAGTATAAAACAACACACAGCGGATCGAGAGTGCTTTTTGGGGGGAGTGGAATTGTGTGGTCATAACTTGTGACATTTTTCAATGATATATACACACACAATATTGTGCTAATATGCTTTGCGATAATGCCTATATATCAAGGAATTATACAGAAATATATATTTTCTCTCGACTTTCTTTCTCATGAACTTCTTGGTTATGATAAGTTGATGGAGACATTTTGGGGGGGGAGCTCCATCGTTCCCTTAGCCCCCCCCCCCCTTCAACGTCGCCCGCTGGAAAATTTCTGACACCGCCCGTGGTGTGTGTGTGTGTGTGTGTGTGTGTGTGTGTGTTAAGTAGCCGTCTTAGCTACGCCCCTGGTTGTGGCCAGTTTTAATTTGGCGATTTCACACCACACTCTGGGATTCAACCACACGGCGAATTCAACTACCTGAAACTGAAATACCTTAATTGTTGGCATCAGATTTATTATCTCATCAGATGTCAGCTTTCTACGACGTGATAACACACATACATACACACACACACACATGCATACACACACATATATATACACACAAAACAGAGAATTAACATTGAAATTTAACACTCAATGCAACGTACACACTCACGAACACTCACGGGCATACATACATACAGATCGTATATCTATATAGGTGCCTATATGCAAAGGCGTATATATGCTGGTGTTAGATGTTTATAGACGTCTCGAGTGAAAGTGAAGCGTGTATGTATGCTTGTGTGTGTGTGTGTGTGTGTGTGTGTGTGTGTGTGTGTGTGTGTGTGTGTGTGTGTGTGTGTCGTTTCTTGCAATCAGCGGTCATTGCAGACTTTGGTGTATGGTGAGTGGTGTATGGTGTATGGTGTATGGTGAGTGGTGTATGGTGTATGGTGTATATGTCATGAGTTGACATTGTATCTTTCAGATCGCTCACACACACACACACACACACACACACACACACACACACACACACACACACACACACACACACACACACACACACACACACACCATCTGTGTGTATGTGATTTATCTCGCCGTAGCAAAGTGCGCGTGTGTGTATATATGTGTGTATGTTTGTTATTAGTTAGTTTATTTTCTACCCCCAACACATGACACAGACAAAATAATAAAATAATCACAATGGGCAAAAAGTTGGTTTTCATAATATACAGCTATAGAAACCTCATGAACTATCAAACATGAAATATTTAAGCATACAACATAATTTTCAACACAGTGGTATTTTTGTGACGTCAACAATATTTGCAGCATCACAATAATACACAATAGTCGACTAAACAAACACACACTCCGCGGACACTTGTGGACTCCGTGGTGTAATGGTTAGCACACCCGCCTCACAAGGTCTGTGGAGGTCTGTGGTTCGAAACCCGGCGGAGCAGAATTTCATTGGGCGAATTCTACAATCCCACAGCCCCTGTCCACCCAGCAGAAAATGATGGTACCAGATATCAGTCATGTGTTGTGTCATGCATTCTGGGGAGGTGGTCCTCTCTAATACGTCTTCCGTTCTTGTGGCGTCATAGCGTGGAGAGGGTCGGTTCCGCGGTGACAGCGAGCTGCACGGGACACGCCTGTGTGTGTTCATAAGCTTCGACTTCTTCCCGTGTAGCAGCTGCCACTTGGGCATTTAACCTTTAACCATACAATAATACACAATTCAGTGAGGCACAACACTACTACACAATAATGGAGGTTAAACACCACACTCTGAATTGCCGCTCTGCATATATATATATATGTGTGTGTATGTGTGTATGTTTTTGTGTGTTTCCGCTTGTGTACGTGTCTATTCTGTGTGTGTGTGATTTTTTCCTGGTTGTCTTTCCGTCTTTATCTTTTACTTCGGTTCTTTGTGTGTTTTTCTTGTTATTATCTTGTTGATCATTATTTTGAAATATATTTAATTTTCTCTCTCATTTGTCATGTGTGAAAATAGTAATTGATTCGTACAAACCACACTCAATCAATAATATATCAATCATTAATCAATAAATTTAGTATTAATATTACATTAATGGTAATTAAATTCAATTAATAAATGAAATATTAAATTCTTTCAAGCCACACTGAGTTTAATCTGCCGTCATTTCGGTATGTGTGTGTGTGTTTATGTTTGCATGTATGTGTGTGAGTGAGTGTGTATGTTTGTGTTTGTGTTCTCACCGAATTGTAGTGCGGGCAGGACTGAGTCAGTTCGTCTGTCTCGCCTTCCATTGATCAAATGAGTCCTTGAATCCTTTGATGGTATTTTTGTTTGTGGCATTGGCCGCTAACTTATTCCAATCTGATGTACGGGCTCTATATGGAAAATATATTTTTGTTCAATTGTTTCTTGTCATGTCCCCAGCTAGAGTTTGCTGTGTGTGTGTGTGTGTGTGTGTGTGTGTGTGTGTGTGTGTGTGTGTGTGTGTGTGTGTGTGTGTGTGTGTTTGTATGTGTATGTTAATGTTGGGCAATGTGTGTGTGTGTGTGTGTGTGTGTGTGTGTGTGTGTGTGTATTCTTTCCATATGTTGTGAGGTTTTGTGGTGTTCCAACCAGATGTCGTGTGTGTGTGTGTGTGTGTGTGTGTGTGTGTGTGTGTGTGTGTGTGTGTGTGTCATCATCCAATGTCACCACATACTTGTGTGTATGTGTGTGTGTGTGTGTGTGTGTGGTCATAAAACACATAGATACAGACAGACACACACACAGAGTAAAATATCTGGTATTACGCATATATATGTATCAATATGCATATGTATATACATTATTAAGTATATTATACGGTTGAATTTTAATGCAGTTTTATTGTGTGCACCCTTACTTGGCAATGGAATATACTTGTGGGAATGTCCATAGCTATTTTCCAGTTTTTACCGAATCGGTGTATGTGTGTGTGTGTGTGTGTGTTAATGTGTGTGTGTGTGTGTGTTAATGTGTGTGTGTGTGTGTCATGCAAGTATGCAAGGACATGTCGTATATGTGATGTAGTTATATTTAGATGCGTGGTATGAGGTGTGTGATGGTATGCCCGCGAGATGGTATGAGCTCAAGAATGTTGGTATGGCTTCGGTAGTTATGGGGCAGCGCCTCTGTTTAAAGGTAGCGGTCGTTGACCTTTGAGTTACTGCCACACAAACACACACACACACACACACATTCACACGCACACACAAATGTTTGTAGATCTTAGCCTGTGGTATGCATTTCCGGTCACTGTGTTATATGTTTCCGGGGCAGGTGGTTGTTTATATGTGTGTCTCTTGGCTGCCAACTTTTTTCAGCTTATTATTGATTAATTTGGTTATTATTAAATTTAGCATTTTATATTAAGCATGTTACCGCTTTCACATAATGTTGTTGCCCACTTGGGTTGGGAACCACTGTTCTAGCGCGTCATTAGGGATGGCCTGTGAAATGGGGTGGGTGAATTATATATTGATATTAAATACTTAGGGAAAAAGTCTACATTATTGGGTGTGCATTTTTATGTTTGAATATCTCACAAAATAAATATTATTTTTCTAAAAAACAAGTGGTTTCCCGCTTGAAAACATCGATGTATTTGGTGAGTGACAAAATATAAAACACAACATGTATTTAGTTTAATATGCAGTATGGAAATATACAGCAATACACAGTTGAAAAAATCCACCAGACATCCACCAGACGTTCAAAATACAAAATTAATGTAATTATACAGAAATGTTTTCATAAACTTGCACTACATATATTTGCTAATAAGCAATATATGTTTTTTTCAGATTTGAGCGAACAATTACTTTAGATTAATCGAGCTATGACAAAATAAAAATATATGACATAAAAACAAACATTGAGCTGCCAACTTATGAATGAAAGAAAAAATGTATCAAAGCAAACAATGCACTTATTACATACTATTTTATTTTAAAGAAAAAC